>SKCR01054111.1:0-36921 GCA_019454045.1 Zanthoxylum bungeanum | reverse complement strand
TGGAGACGAACTCCGAGAATGGAGAGGAATATAGCAACCTTGAGAATGAGGACGAAGAACTCCGGGAATGGGGAGGAACTCCGAGAATGGAGAACAACCTCAGGAATGAGGACTGGCAACTCCAAGAATAGAGAGGAACCTCAGGAATGAGGACGAGTAACTCCAAGAATGGAGAGGAACAACCTCGGAAATGAGGACGAGCAACTCCATGAATTGAGAGAAGCAACCTCGGGAATGAGGACGAGCAACTCTAAGAATAGAGAGGACCCTCGGGAATGAGGAGGACCAATCCCAAGAATGGAGAAGAACTCTCAGAATGGAGAGGAATAAGGCAACCTCGGGAATGAGGACGAAGAACTCCGGGAATGGAAAGGAAATTCGAGAATGGAGAACAACCTCAGGAAAAAAGACGAGCAGCTCCAAGAATGGAGATGAACCTCAGGAATGAGGACAAGCAACTCCAAGAATAGAGAGGAACCTCAGGAATGAGGACGAGCAACCCCAAAAATAGAGAGGAACCTCAGGAATATGGACGAGCAACTCCAAGAATGGAGATGAACTCCAAGAATGGAGAACAACCTCGGGAATGAGGACGAGCAAAGAGCCTCGAGAATGAGGACAGATCAGGTAAGTAAAAAATACATTCTTGGAGGAAGTCTACTGTGACATGACTAAGACGCCACCAAGGACACATCCACGTGATGTTTGCAGTAGTAAGGCACAGCAGCCACTCATGCCATTCCGCATAAGAAAGGATTTTATTCATCAAGCCCCGAACAAGGTGGTGACAAGGGCCATAAGAAATAAATACATGAACCGAAGGAGGAATGATAAGTCTTAACTTCTCTTGCAACCAGATCTAAAAAAAAAAGAAAAAAAGAAAAAAAATTCTAGCTCGCTGAGTTGAAAACCTGAAAAGGTGACTCAGATAAGATAGAGCAATCCTCTAAGTTGAAAATCCGAAAGGACAACTTAGGCAAAAGATAGGACGAACCTGCAAAATAATGGGACTCCCAAGAAATCGGCTTACAGGATGGTGCTTTATCATGTCTAAACCATGAAGCGTCTCGGCCAAGATAACAGGGGCATGATCATGACCACATCGTATTCCCTCGATGATGTGCAATAAACGATAGTCGCCTCTTGTACTATCACAACCCACTAAGAGGTATTGGGCCAAGATAAAGAATAAAACTACACTTCTCCAGGGACGGGACCCTACCTCCATTCTGGAAGATACACGTAAAAGGACTTGTAACTCAATGGACGAAGCACATGGCAATACCTTTTCCACATCATCAGGACAGCAAAGGAAAGCTTTAGGAATCAGAAGACATGATCCGAGAAGGGTAGTAAGAGGAAAATGAAAGCCGAGAATGGCAACAAACTCCTCAGGCAGAGGGTATATTTCGAAATATGGGAATCAGAAGACATGATTTTTAGTATCCCAAAAGGATGAGGCGTAATCCACCTTGACCCGGTGCAGGTAGCGAAGAGCAGAAAGCTGAGCCAGGTCTGGGGATGACCAGTCTACCACCCCGCGAGTAAGGGACATAACGGGATCTTGAGCCATGGTACCAAACAGAACATAGCAATCACCGGAGGAGAATTGGCAGAAGGAAACTTTAAGCAGGCCAATGGGGCACCCAAAGCTTCTTATAAGCAAAGGGCACCAAAGGATAAAAGGATTCCTAAAGGGGTGAAGAAAACCCTCTAGCGTAAGGAATGTCTAACCAATGATGACATCAAGCCAATAAGACAAAGAAACCCCATAAGATTAGAGAATGCATCCAAGCATACAAGCACACATGTCGCATACACACAATTTTTGTTTTATGTTCGCAGGCTTTGAAGAAAAAGAAAAAGTGCCAAGAATGGAGAGGAACCTCAGGAATGAGAACGAGCAACTCCAAGAATGGAGACGAACTCCGAGAATGGAGAGGAATAGAGCAACCTCGGGAATGAGGATGAAGAACTCCGGGAATGGAGAGGAACTCCAAGAACGGAGAACAACCTTGGGAATGAGGACGAGCAACTCCAAGAATGGAGAGGAAATTTAGGAATGAGGATGAGCAACTCCAAGAATGGAGATGAACAATTCCAAGAATGGAGACGAACTCCGAGAATGGAGAGGAATATAGCAACCTTAAGAATATGGACGAAGAACTCCGGGAATGGGGAGGAACTCGGAGAATGGAGAACAACCTCAGGAATGAGGACGGGTAACTCCAAGAATAGAGAGGAATCTCAGGAATGAGGACGAGTAACTCCAAGAATGGAGAGGAACAACCTCGAAAATGAGGACGAGCAACTCCAAGAATGGAGAGAAATAACCTCGGGAATGAGGACGAGCAACTCTAAGAATAGAGAGGACCCTCGGGAATGAGGACAACCAATCCCAAGAATGGAGAAGAACTCTCAGAATGGAGAGGAAAAAGGCAACCTCGGGAATGAGGATGAAGAACTCCGGGAATGGAAAGGAACTTCGAGAATGGAGAAGAACATTAGGAAAAAGGACGAGCAGCTCCAAGAATGGAGAGGAACCTCATGAATGAGGACAAGCAACTCCAAGAATAGAGAGGAACCTCAGGAATGAGGACGAGCAACCCCAAAAATGGAGATGAACCTTAGGAATGTGGACGAGCAACTCAAAGAATGGAGAAGAACTCCAAGAATGGAGAACAACCTTGGGAATGAGGACGAGCAACTTCAAGAATGGACGGGAACTTTAGGAATGAGGATGATCAACTCCAAGAATGGAGAGGAACAATTCCAAGAATGGAGAGGAACAATTCCAAGAATGGAGACGAACTCCGAGAATGGAGAGGAATATAGCAACCTTGAGAATGAGGACGAAGAACTCCGGGAATGGGGAGGAACTCCGAGAATGGAGAACAACCTCAGGAATGAGGACGGGCAACTCCAAGAATAGAGAGGAACCTCAGGAATGAGGACGAGCAACTCCAAGAATGGAGAGGAACAACCTCGGAAATGAGGACAAGCAACTCCAAGAATTGAGAGAAACAACCTCGGGAATAAGGACGAGCAACTCTAAGAATAGAGAGGACCCTCGGGAATGAGGACGACCAATCCCAAGAATGGAGAAGAACTCTCAGAATGGAGAGGAATAAGGCAACCTTGGGAATGAGGACGAAGAACTCCGGGAATGGAAAGGAACTTCGAGAATGGAGAACAACCTCAGGAAAAAGGACGAGCAGCTCCAAGAATGGAGAGGAACCTCGGGAATGAGGACAAGCAACTCCAAGAATAGAGAGGAACCTCAGGAATGAGGACGAGCAACCCCTAAAATGGAGAGGAACCTCAGGAATGTGGACGAGCAACTCCAAGAATGGAGAAGAACTCCAAGAATGGAGAACAACCTCGGGAATGAGGACAAGCAAAGAGCCTCGAGAATGAGGACATATCAGGTAAGTAAAAAATACATGCATGACTTTTATAGGGTTGTCACTGTCACACACTGCACAAGCCCCATTAAAGTGGGGGCGATTGTAGACACTACATTTTTTGCATGAGCCCGATGATGAGCCTCGTATGGAGGCACTAACTAAAAAGTTACGGAAGTTGTGAAAAACGAATACCGGAAAGGAGGAAAACCTCTAAAATTAGCACCTCATCGGATTCAAACTCACTAGTTAGCCTCAGATTCACACAATCAAGACTCTACTTCAAACCTTAGCCTCGGCCTATGCAGCCCAAAACCCCATCCACGCAAATCCTCTCATCACTTGCCAAAATTAAGAAATATTTGAAATCTCCTTCTTGCCAAACTTAACAAGGATTTGAAATCCCCTTGTTGCCAAATATGTAAGATCCTAGACCCAAACTAGAAAGGATTCCCACTTCCTAATATAAGTGATTTGAGTTTCCCTTATAAATCCATTAAGCACCATATATGGAAAGAAAATATTGACACAAAAGGGAGGTGAGTGGCGGAAACCCTAGGAGGCATCAACTATAAAAAACAAAGAAGAGGATCGGCCAAAGGGGGGAAGAAAAAGATAGGAAAAATGAAAAACAGAGAGGAGAGAAAAAAAACAAAACAACGTGAAAACAAAGGGAGGAGAGTGGCGGCAACCCTAGAGAACAACAACGTAAACAAAAAGAAGAAAAATGGGAGATCACTGAAAAAAGGAAAAAGGAAAAAAAAGAAGATCGAAAAATCAGAGAGGAAAAACTACAACACCAAAAAAATAGAGGGACAAAAGACCAAAAAACAACAAAAAACCCTAAAAGTCGTGAACCAACATGAGAAGAAAGCTGTGAAGCAGAGTGAAACAGAGAGGAACCAGCGAAAAACAGAAAATAGTAAACAGCGAACCAGAAATAACAAACAGTGAACCAGAAACACTGAAACAGGAAACATGAAACAACAAATAGTGAATCAGAAACAGCGAACCAGCAACCAGAAACAACGAACCAGCAACCAAAAATAAAGAACCTACAACCAGAAACTGAACCAAACCTTGAAACCAGGCTTTGATCCTTCCGGCTACGGCCTAACGCACTTCCGAGAATGCAACTTAAATGGTAAGACCTGATGGCACCCTTACAATTTTTATTTTCATAGTTCCGGGCGTGTAATGCCTGGCTGGACATGAAATATATCCAGCCGGGTATGCGAAGCCCTACATTAAAAAATAGCCAAATCTCTGGCCACATTTATTCTTTGGCATTTCGTTGCTTATTTTATTCACTTTTATTGTTGTTTTATTATTTCGTCTTTATTTTATTTATGTTTGTTCATGTTGATGATTATCCGTATATGCATGGTTATATTTTTTTATGTCTGTTCACGTTGCATTGATGATTATGTGTGTCATTATCCCTTGCGGTATAAAGTATGGAAACCCATACGTAAATTCCGTAGCCGAACCCGAATGGACGGTAATGCGATTTGTACTTAGGATACAACTCCGTGTGCCACTCAAGAAATACTCATATATGCGTGATTGACCCCCTTTTGTTTGCCATTTATCTTAATGAATCATTTGCTTTTGAATTGTTCATTATAATTTTCGTTATCGCACCTCGTATTTCTTTATTTAATATGTTTTTGGAACTAGGTTATTGTGATTATTATCTTGGTTGGGTATGTTATTACATTTTTATTCGCTTTTATGCATGAATTGTATTAAGACTTGACTATACCATTGTGTGAACCCGTACATTATACTGGCATAAGTAAGGGACCATTCCGAACCTAACGGTTTGAGGTATTCCCTTGTGAGGGGTGAGTGCGGCCTTAAATCTTTCCCAGTTCACGCTAGATGGTGACTCATTTATTCTCCGGTTTAGTCCCTCGTGGGATAATCCGTACTCTCTACGGGCTGCGAGCCCAATAGTGTCGTGGTCGCCGAACATCATAGGCATAATGGTAAACCCCGCTTCGCTCATACAATATGGTATATGTCTCATCTCCTCAACTCTTTGAGGTGTCTTAGGAGACTATTCCTTAGACAAATGAATTGCATGCCTAGAAGGTAAAATACCTTTCTTGGAATTCGGCATACCAAATCGCACAAGAAACTTATCGATATAAGGTGCTTGAGACATTGCTAACAATCATTTCTTGTGATCCCAAATTATCTGGATCCTAAGTACATAACCTGCCTCTCCCAAATCATTCATTTGGAATTGGTTAGCTAGCCAGATTTTCACGTCCGATAATATTTTTACATCATTCCCAATGAGTAAAATATCATCAACGTATAACACAAGGAAAATCACCTTACCATCAATGATGCGCTTGTAGACACAAGGCTCATCGATGTTCTGCTAAAAGTTATAAGACTTGATCGTAATATTAACCTTATGTTCCAAGATCTAGATGCTTGCTTAAGTCCATAAACCATTTGCAACTTGCAAACTTTTTCCTCTTGACCTTGGGAAATGAACCCCTCTGGTTGTACCATATAGATACTCTCATCAAGATTGCCATTCAAGAATGCAATGGAAGATTGTCATAATATGCGGTAATGGAAAAAAGAATCCAGATGGATTTTAGTATGGCTACTGGTGAGAAAGTTCTTCATAGTCAACTCCCTCCTTTTGGGTATAACCCTTTGCCATTAGCCTAGCCTTGAAAGTCTGTACTTTCCCATATATTCCTCTTTTTCTCTTGTAGATCCACTTGCAACCTATGAGTTTTACTCCATCAGGTTGGTCTACAAGTACTCAGACTGAGTTAGAGTAGATAGACTCCATATCGAGGTTCATGGCTTTGAGCCATTCCTCTTTATCAGTATCTTCCATTGCACTACTGATGAGTGATAAATGTATCACTATTTCTCACTCATTTGACCTAATATTTTGAATAAAATCTTGAGTTTTGTGAATATTTTGATGTGTTTTGTGTTATTTTGTAGATAAATAAAGTTTCAGGACTCTCTGAAGGTGATTTGGGGCCAAAATAGTGAAAAATGGACAAAAGGACATTTTCGTAATTTTGCGCATCGCGACGCCTAACATGCGCATGAGCTGCTAACGTGCGCCGAGTCCACAAGTCAGAATCTGTGAAGTTTGACTTTGCTAACGTGCGTCGTGCCACGTGTCACCATCACAACCGATCTGCTAAGGTGCGCCGTGCCACGTGTCATCATCCTATGGTGCCGACAATCGCCATCGCCATGTGTCATTCCATGTGTCAGCCACGTCATTGCCATGTCAGCAGAAAACCGAGTCAACGTGCCATATCACCGCCACGTCATCATTAGCCAATCACGAAGTGCCACATGTCTCAATCCTACGGTGCCGACAATCACTTTCGCCACGTGTCGCCACGTCAGCATAATCATTGAGTTGCCAGAAACCTTGCCACGTGTCACCTTATCACCTTATCCGAAATGCCACATGTCAGATAAGAATCTGAAGCCAACCAACCAGAAACTGACACGTGTCGCGTTGTGACGCGCAAAGTCTTGCGCGTCACAACGCGAGAAGCCTATCGAGGCCAATAAATTCAGCTCGAGGTTTCAGTTTTAGATGTACCTTCCTCTCTGAATTCTCTGATGTAAATATGGAGTTTTCTATCTAGTTTATTTTAATTTCAGTTTTGTATTTAATTTTCTTTACGTTCTGTGATAATAATAATTTACTTTCTTTACTTTTTCAGTTTTTACTATTCAACATGGGGAGGTAACTTCCCCCAGCTAGGGTGAAAGGTAAAACTTTTATTACTGCTATTTAGATTAATCTCCCTTAAATATAATATATTCACTATTTAAAATTTGACTTAATGAGGATACCGCTATATTGGGAGGTTGGTAATTCATTTTAAACTGGTTTAAACCCGACTAAGCAAGGATACCGCCAGATTGGTCGGTTGGTAATTAAATTTTCTTACCGCCTATATGGCAGGTTTATTTCGGTTCCGTCTTTATGACTAGTTGGACTTAATTTGACTTAGTCAGGTTACCGCCTATATGGCTGGTTGGTAAAATAATCACAAGTTAATATATTATATTAAGTGAGATATCTAAATAGTAAATAGTAAAAGTTGATCATTTTACCTTAGCATTTTATTTTATTGTAATTCATTTTTCAGCTTTAACTTTACCGCAATTACTTTTCAGCATTTTTACTTTATGTCTTTTACTTTTAAGTTTTTACTAGCCCTAGTTATATGTCGTAACTAAGTTAGTTATCTGGGGTTGTGATGAATTCTAATATCACCGGTTTATAAGGGGTTATTTTATAGTTTGGGTAATTTAAAGGTTTACTTATTAAGTCTTAAGCCTAATGCATCTTGTTAATTGGCCACTAATAAGATTGATCTGGTAAATCTAAAATAAACTTGACAAATGAATTTTAGGTTTCAGCCTTAGACTTAATAGCCCACGATCTTCATTGAGGATAGATAACCCTTTAATAGATTTCCTTACAGGATAGACATATACCTGTCGGGCGGGGGTAGCCATAATTGGAACTTAAACTTAATGAATCCAGGTAATTTGGTTGACATAGACATATGGTTCAATTGGGTTATACTGGGTGTTTGCGTCTGACCATCGACAGAGGCTTTCGCATAATTTCTTGTTCCAGGTTAGTAAACCGATTTATTACACAAACATGAAATAACAACTTCATCTTTTAAAAGATATTAGAAAGATTCACAACCCTAGATAGTTTCATAATATTGAATTTTCTTAAACCTATTTTCGTACAATTTTATTTACTTGTTTTTAAATTAAAATCATTACCATTTCAAATCAATCAGTCAACCTGTTAGATACTAGTAATCATTTGACCTCATAAAATTAATAGATTAGGTATTAAGTCCTCGTGGGATCGATACT
Source organism: Zanthoxylum bungeanum (assembly GCA_019454045.1). Lineage (NCBI taxonomy): Eukaryota > Viridiplantae > Streptophyta > Magnoliopsida > Sapindales > Rutaceae > Zanthoxylum > Zanthoxylum bungeanum. The sequence continues at coordinate 28,606 of SKCR01054111.1, read as the reverse complement.
TTTTATATTATTTGAATGATACGTGCGCTTACGTTATATGAGTGTGATTACGCATCGGTCAAGTTTTTGGCGCCGTTGCCGGGGACTTATTTATCTTTCACTATTAGTTTTTGGGTTAGATATGGCAAAATGAGAAGATCAAGCCTGTGACTTAATCGAAGAAATGGCCAACAACAATTCCTTCTGGCCAACAGAAAGGAGCATGATCCAAAGAATTGCATGAATTTATGAAAGTGGAGCCAATACAGCAGTCAACGCCAAGCTGGATCAAATATGCAAATTTATAGAGACTCTTACCACTGGATCCACAAGTTCACCATATGGAGGAGCACCAACTTGAAGAGACGGTGAATTATGTCAATAATTTCAACAGACAGGGGAACATCCTAATTTTTCATGGAGCAACAATTCAAGGCAAAAGAACAATCCACCACCTGGATTCCAACAGCAGAACTATCCACCACCTGGATTCCAACAACAGAACAAAGGCCAGGAACAGGCAAATGAACCAGGAATAGCAGAAGTGCTGGCTTAGTTAAAAAAGTACGATGCTATATTTCAAAGCCAGTCAGCTTCCATCAAAGCACTGGAGAAACAAATCGGACAACTGGCCAATACTCAGAGTTACAGACCGCCAGGTAATCTTCCCAGCAACACAGAACCAAATCCAAGGAACCGATGGAAGGAGCAATGTCAAGCCATCACCTTGAAAAGCCGTACTGAAATCAACAAAGATGTTGGAATCAAGGCAATAATTGAGGAAGTTCCAAAAGATGCAGTTCCACAGATGGCAGAAAAAGAAGCAAAGGAAAAAGAAAAAGATCAGATCACTCCACCTTTTTCCACAGCGACTTCAGAAAAACAAATTGGACAAGCAGTTTGCTCGATTCCTAGAGGTGTTCAAAAAACTTCACGTCAACATTCCATTTGCAGAAGCCTTGGAATAAATGCCCAGCTATGTAAAATTCATGAAATACATTCTTTCACGAAAACAAAGATTAGGAGATTACGAGACAGTAGCATTGAAGGAATAATACAGTGCCATCATTCAGAGGAAACTTCCCCCAAAGTTGAAAGATCCTGGCAGTTTCACTGTCCCATGCACCGTTGGAGAACACTATATCGGTAAGGCTTTATGTGACTTAGGTGCAAGTTTTAATTTGATGCCTTTTTCTATTTACAGGAAACTGTAAATTGGAGAAGCAATGCCTACCTCAGTCTCATTACAACTTGCTAATCGAAAGCTCGCATTTCCAAGAGGTGTTGTTGAATATGTGCTGGTCAAAGTCGACAAACTCATTCTTCCAACAGATTTCATTATCCTTGACATGGAAGAAGACAAAGATGTACCTATCATCCTTGGAAGACCATTCTTGGCGACATGACGAACTGTGATTGATGTACAAAAAGGAGAACTAACGATGAAAGTTCAGGACCAAGAAGTTACTTTCAATGTTTTCAAAGCCATGAAATTCCCGAGTGATGAAAAGGAAGAAGAATGTTTCAGAATTGATGTTGTTGATAGTATCATTCAGAATACTGATACAACCCCCACGGACAAACTTGAAGCTTGCATCACCAATATGACTGACAGCGAGCTAGATGCTGAAATCCTTGACAAACCATTCCGATTCAAAGCGACACCACAAGTGGGAAGCTTGTAACTGCCAAAGAAAGATAGAATCAAGCCTTCGATTGAAGAACCACCATAGTTGGAGCTGAAGTTACTACCGAGCCATCTCAGGTATGCATTTCTTGGAAACTCTTCTGAATTACCTGTTATTATTTCTTCTTCACTAACATTGGAGCATGAAGAAAAGTTACTGAGAGTGTTACGAGAACATAAAAGAGCCATTGGCTGGACTATAGCAGACATTCAAGGCATTACTCCATCATTTTGCATGCACAAGATCTTGATGAACGATGAGTACAAACCTACAGTGGAGCATCAACAGAGACTCAATCCAATAATGAAGGAAGTCGTGAAGAAAGAAATAATCAAATGGTTGGATGCTGGCATCATTTACCCCATCTCAGATAGCACTTGGGTGAGTCCTATCCAGTGTGTCCCAAAGAAAGGAGGAATTACTTTGGTCACCAATGAAAAGAACGAGCTGATTCCAACAAGAACGGTGACTGGATGAAGAGTATGCATGGACTACAAGAAGCTGAACAAAGCCACGAGAAAGGACCATTTTTCGCTGCCATTCATTGATCAAATGCTGGACTAACTGGCAGGACATGAGTTCTATTGCTTTCTGGATGGATATTCATGGTACAATCAGATTGCTATCACCCCAGAATATCAGGAGAAAACCACTTTTACATGTCCGTATGGTATTTTTTCTTTCCGCAGGATGCCATTTGGATTATGTAATGCCCCTGCCACTTTTCAGCGTTGCATGATGGCCATCTTCTCAGACATGCTAGAGCAGAGTATGGAGGTATTCATGGATGATTTTTCTGTGTTTGGAGACTCTTTTGACCACTGCTTGCAAAATTTGAAACATGTGTTACAAAAATGTGAAGATACTAACCTGGTACTCAACTGGGAGAAATGCCAATTCATCGTGCAGGAAGGCATTGTTCTTGGACACCGGATCTCACAAAAAGGAATTGAGGTAGACAAAGCAAAGATTGAAACAATTGAAAAACTACCTCCACCAACATCTGTCAAAGGGATTCAGAGCTTTCTCGGACATGCAGGTTTTTACAGGAGATTTATCAAAGACTTTTCCAAGATTGTTACACCTCTATGCAATCTTCTGGAAAAAGATGTGTCTTTCAACTTCACCAAAGAATGCCAGGAAGCTTTTGAGATCTTAAAACAAAAGCTGATTTCTTCCCTCATCATTGTAGCACCAGACTGGACCCTTCCATTTGAAGTAATGTGTGATGCTAGTGATTTTGCTGTAGGTGCAGTTTTGGGACAACGCAAAGCAAAGATTTTTCCACACCATTTACTACTCCAGCAGAACTCTGAATAAAGCTCAACTCAACTACACAATCACTGGAAAAAAAGTTGCTCGCAGTATTGTACGCTTTTGACAAATTCCGCTACTATCTGTTGGGTCCCAAAGTGGTGGTCTACACAGATCATTCCGCAATCAAATATTTTATCACGAAGAAAGATGCCAAACCCTGATCAATCTGTTGGTGATGAGCGGAAAATATATCAATATTTACCGCCTCTTTTACTTAATATTTTGTTTAGTTTCCCGGGTTTGATGAACGTTTTGATGTGTTTTAGTTTATTTTGCAGATAAAATAATATTGGGACTTAATGAAATCATTTAGGACGAAATATGGGTCAAATAAGGGCAATTATTGGACTTGATATTTTAATTTTGGAGATTGGAAACTTGAAAGGGCGTTTTGACGAAGTGCAGTTTTGGAAATTCCAGTTTTGCGCATCTGTCGTATTTTGGGCATAACGTTTTACTCAGATATCGGATTGAGCTGATTCAAGTTCGAGATTAAAGAAGACTCAAAGATATACAACTTTGAAAGACAAAATAATTTCGAATTCTGAATATTTCATGCCCGAAATTGATGAACCATCCAGAAGTGTGTAGTGTGTAATTATTAAAGTCACTTTCAATCATTTTCAAAGCAAAAAAATAAATTAAAAAAAAATAATAAAAATTATCCAATCATCACCAAACATGATAAGAGATTAGTGGAGCAATTAATAATGGATTTGGTGGAGCAATTAGTGGAGCAATTAGTGGAGCAATTAATAATTGATTTGGTGGATGATTTGATGGAGGCAAAATTTTGCCTATAAATACCAAGCCATTTCATTTGTAAAATTCATATTCTTCTAAGGAATTCCTTAAGAATACTAAGAAGATTGTATCTTGTTTGTTTATTTATAGCTTTTAGTAATTAATTTCCGCTTTCGCACTTTCTTTTCTTTACTTTTCAGTTTTTACTTTCCGCAATTTACTTTTACGCACAGTACTTTTCTTTCTTTAATTTTCAATTTTTACTTTTCAGTAATGAGGAGGTAACTCCCCTTTGCTGGGGTAAAAGGTAAAATTTTATGACTAATATTTAGATTAATCTCCCTTAATTATAATATATAAACTAGTTAAAACCTGACTTAACGAGGATACCGCCATATTGGTCGGTTGGTAATTATTTAAATTGGTTTTAACCTGACTAAACTGGATACCGCCTGATTGGTCTGTTGGTAATTAATTATTAATTTGACTTAATCTGGATACCGCCTATATGGCTAGTTGGTAATTATCATGCAAAGTTAATATATTATATTAAGGGAGATATCTAAAATAGAAGTAATAAAAGCGGATCCTTTTACCTCAGCATTTTCTTTTATTGTACTTTTACTTTATTTAATTTTCAGCAATTTACTTTTCAGCAATTACTTTCAGCAATTTACTTTCAGCTTTACTTTTCAGCAATTTACTTTCAGCTTTACTTTATGTCTTTTACTTTTCAGCATTTTTATTTTATGTATTTTATTTTTAAGTTTTTACTAGCCCTAGTTATGTGTTAGTTATCTGGGGTTGTGATGAATTCTAATATCACCGGTTTATAAGGGGTTATTTTATAGTTGGGGTAATTTAAAGGTTTGCTTATTAAGTCTTAAGCTTAATGCTTCTTGTTGTCTGATCACCAATAAGATTGATGTGGTAAATCTAAAATGAATTAGACATAGGGATTTTAGGTTTCAGCCTTAGACTTAATAGCCCACGATCTTCCTTGAGGATAGATAACCCTTTAATAGATTTCCTTATAGGATAGGAATATACCTGTCGGGCGGGGGGGGGTAGCCATAATTGGAACTTAAACTTAATGAATCCAGATAATTTGATTGACATAGACATATGATTCAATTAGGTTAAACTGGGTATTTGCATCTGACCATCGACAGAGGCTTTTGCATAATTTAGTGTTCCAGGTAGTAAACTGATTATTACACAAAATAAAATAACCACTTCATCTTTTAAATGATATTAGAATGATTCACGACCCTAGATCTTTGTGTCTTTTGTTATTTCCTTAGTATTTTCTTTTGTCTTTTTATTTATTTATTTTGTAAAACCACATTCAACCAATCAAACAATCATTCTCTTCTCCATTTAATTAGATATTTGTAAATAAATAGATTCAACAATTAATAACAACAGTAGGAATTAAGTCCTCGTGGGATCGATATTTTATACTACTTGAACGATACGTGCGCTTGCTTGTGTTATACGTGTGTGTTTACGCCGGTCAGTTGGATACTTCTTCTGCAAGAATTTGACGTGGAGATCAGAGACAGGAAAGGGACAGAGAATCATGTGGCAGATCATCTATCGAGGCTTGAGAATGGAGAAACAGCTGGCAAAGAACTGACAATCAAAGAAACGTTTCCAGATGAACATCTGTTTGCCATGAAACAACATGATGTCCCTTGGTATGCTGACTATGTCAACTTTATTGTATCAGGAAAATGGCCGTTAGAATGGACAACTCAGCAAAGAAAGAAGTTCTTCAAAGAAGTCAAGCACTATGTCTGGGATGAGCCGTACATGTTCAAACGTTGTGCTGATCAATTACTGAGGCGTTGTGTTCCACATGAGGAAGTCAACAGTGTTTTGCAACACTGTCATTCATCACCATATGGTGGACACTTCAGCGGAAACAAAACTGCAGCCAAAGTCCTACAATCAGGTTTATTCTGGCCCACTCTTTTTAAAGATGGTTATCTTTTTGCTCTTCAATGTGACAGGTGCCCGAGAATGGGGAATATTTCCAGTAGAAATGAAGGACAAATGAAAAACATTCTAGAAGTGGAGATATTCGATGTGTAGGGTATTGATTTCATGGGACCCTTTGTTCCATCATTCGGAAACCTGTACATCCTGGTTGCTGTAGACTACGTCTCCAATGGGTTGAAGCAATTGCACTACCATCAAATGATTCAAAAGTGGTGATTAAATTCCTGAAAAAGAATATTTCACTCGGTTTGGAACACCTCAGGCAATTATCAGTGACGGTGTCTGTCTCAATTTCTGCAACAGATACTTTGATGCACTCCTATCCAAATATGGAGTTACTCACAAGGTTGCCACTGCTTATCATCCACAGTCAAATGGACAGGTTGAAGTTTCAAACATGGAAATCAAAAGAATCCTAGAGAGAACTGTTGGATCAATAAGGAGTGACTGGTCAACAAAACTGGATGATGTATTATGGGCCTATCAGACAGCTTACAAGACACCCATTGGTATGTCCCCATATCGATTGGTGTTTAGCAAAGCATGTCATCTGCCAATTGAGCTTGAACACAAGGCGTACTGGGTACTGAAGAAGTTGAATCTTGATTCACAAGCTGCAGGAGGAGAGAAACGACATCACCAACTCAACAAATTGGAGGAATTTCGCTTACAGCTTATGAGAATGCCAGATTGTACAAAGAAAATACCAAGAAATGGCATGATCAAAAAATAGTGCACAGACAGTTGGAACCAAGGCGGCCAGTGTTGTTGTACAATTCACGGTTGAAACTTTTCCCTGGAAAGTTGAAATCAAGGTGGTCAGGTCCATTTATGATCACTCAGGTTTTACAATATGGAGCTGTTGAGTTACTGGATCCCAACACCAACGAAAAATTTAAGGTTAACAGTCAGCGTGTCAAGCACTACTGGGAGAATCATTTGAGCGATAAAAAGAAAGTGTCACACTTTCAGATCCATCCTAACGTTCGAGAAGTCATGTCTAGCTGACAACGTTAAACTTAGCGCTAGCAGGGAGGCAACCCATGCAATTTGTGTATATATTGTGATATGGTGTGTTTTATTTTTGTGTGTTTAATTTTCGCAGGTTAATTCATTTCAGGATGGAAGAAGTTCTCGCAAATCTTCACAAGCAATTTCCTTCTCTCCCTCAAAAATCTCTGATGAAAGTTTACAAAGCTCGCTTGGAACGGATGAGACTACTAACGATCCATGGTGTTCCTAATGACATTCGTTGGGTAATCGAAGCACGGGTCCGATTAGCAGGTGAGTATTCTGATTCTTGTAATTCTTATTTACCCGGTGGTTTGGAAAAAGCACCTATGCAAAGAAACGCAGAGCTAAGCAAATGGGTGTTTGTTACAAATGTGCACGCTGGAATTGCAATACTCGTTGTCATTATTTAGGAATGGTGTCTGATAATCGCGAAGATAAAATAAATTCATTAGGGATAGCTTGAGTAAGGAGTCTGTAGATGATATCTTCAACTCTTGAGACGCATCCCAGTGGATATGTTCATATAGCCATTCACAAATTACATACACAATTCCAAAAAGAAAGACAACAGTTAAGTCTCGGGAATCTGACTCAAAAAGACCATGTTTGCCAATTTAAAAGAAAATTGGATGGGAAGCTTGTCCCTGACGCATAAACGTCAATCAAACTGTAAATTATTGTACATATTATATCTATTTGTCTTTTCCTAATAATTGTAATTTGTTTTGTTGTTTTCTTTTATTTTCTCCGACAGGGTCCAGACCTTTTTGACTATCATGATTTATGTTACTGTTAACTAATAATTGTCATTTGGCAGGTACTAGTGGTATTATTTTACTCACCCTTTTTCAGGTGTTATAAATTCAACTCATCATTGCACTTTTGAAGACATCCAGAGTAAAAAATGGAAGCCACTTCAAGAAGACGAGTTGAAAACATCTGTGTGTTTTGCGGTACTAGTGTTGGTGTTAAGCCACAATACGTAGAAGTAGCACAGGAATTGGGTCGAGTCTTAGCTACAAGGAATATGCACTTAGTATATGGCGGAGGCAATCTTGGACTTATGGGGATCGTTTCAAAAGCTGTACAGAAAGGAGGCAGTCAAGTCTTGGGAATCATCCCAAAATCCTTGGCGGAGGCAAATCTTATTGGACCATCAAACGGAGAAGAACTAATCATGCCAGATATGTCTAAATGACTGGTAGAAATGATTAACTGTGCTGATGCTTTTATTTCTTTGCCAGATGGCTTGGGTACATTGGAGGAAATTTTTACAGTGTTATCTTGGGCGAACCTGAACATACACCAGAAACCGCTTGGACTGTACAACGTTGAAGGATTTTATGATTTTCTTTGTGTGTTTCTTGATGATGTTCGGAGAAATGGGTTCGTGTCAAAACCTTTAAAAGAACTCCTATTCACTGCCAGAACTGCTCCGGATCTAATTGACCAAATCTTAGCGTATAAACCACAAATTGACCCTATCCTTTCAAAGATAATTGGTCCGAGGACGATCGTGGTAAGATGCCTAACAGTGAATAAAGGAGTCGCCACCCGGCGCACGTTAGCAGCTCATGCGCATGTTAGGCGTCGCGACGCGCAAAATTACGAAAATGCCCTTTTGTCTGTTTTTCACTGTTTTGGCCTCAAATCACCTTCAGAGAGTCCTGAAACTTTAATTGTCTACAAAATAACACAAAACACATCAAAATATTCACAAAACTCAAGAATCTATTCAAAATATTAGGTCAAATGAGTGAGAAATAGTGATACATTTATCACTCATCACACCCCAAAACCTAACATTTTGCTAGTCCTCGAGCAAAACACATAATAAAATAACATAAACATCTTTAAAATAAAATTTAACTAAGCCACTTTCGTAGGGTTCACGGTTGCATTTAACGTATGCAACAAGCCTTTAAACCCCTAGGTGTCCCTAGTGGACGAGTTGTAGTCTCGTGAGGGTTTACAGCAATGATACCCACAAACATTTTACAAAAGTAAAAAGGTAGAGAAACTAATGCACACAAAAGCAAAAAGACAAGAGAAAACATAATAAAGAAGTTAGTGAATAATCAGGTGAAACTTCTACTCCAAGTAAATTCTCCGATTATATTTACCATTCTCCATATGCACAACCAACAAAATATTAATCAACTCATTTTTGCCCACAACAGTCATAAATGCAGTTGAGAAGAAAGTAATATTTTTGTCCTAAAGTTTTATCAGAATTCACACCTTTTGTAGTAATGGAATAATTTTTTTTTATTTTTCCTTTGATTTTTGTTTTTTTTTTATATACAATATCTTCCATCTATGTAGCGAGTGTTGGGTCGGTGGCTCCCAAACCAGTTGGTTTTAGGGCACCAGGTGTTAAGACACCCATACGCACTTAATTACTCAGACTTCAGATATATATATTTTTACAGCATCTTTGATCCATGTAGCGAGCTTTGGGCCAGTGACTCCCAAACCAGTTGGCTTTATGGAACAAGGTATTAAAACACCCTCACATACTTAATAACTCGGATTTCAGACGTTTTGTTTTTTTACTCAATCACTTTTTGAGATGCTCCTCCAATTAAACTAGAGCACTGAATATTACCAACTTTTCAATTTTAGTTCATGTCTGTATGTTACATGCATGTTGTGATAATACCTACCAACTGAGCATATGAAGATCAATTTTAGTCAGTATTATGGAGAATTCACAAATTAAATAATTCAAAAGGAAATAAACAAAAATTAACTTGTTCGAAATAGGTTTAAGATACGTCTTAGGAGTGGAAACTCCTTACTCAGCTATCTCTACCAATTTCACCTTTTTAGTCAAAATAAAAACACAAAACGCAAAATATTTTTGTAATTTTTGAAAAAATTTCAATTTTTTTGTATTTTTCGAAAAATTTTGGACTAAAAATAAAAACAACACACAACTAAAAATAATATACTAATCAACGAATTCCCTCCCCCCAAACCTAAATGAGACATTGTCCCCAATGTCTTAAAAAGTAGAAGAAGAGTTTAGAAGATAGTACCTGGTTAGCTGAAATTCTACACGAAAAGTTATAGGTTAAGATCCAGATTAATCCTACGCCTCTTACCACGATCGTCCTCAGACCATTTATCTTTGAAAGGATAGGGTCAATTTGTAGTTCATAGGCTAAGATTTGGTCAATTAGATCCGGACCAGTTCTGGCAGTAAAGAGGAGTTCTTTTAAAGGTTTTGACACGAACCCATTTCTCCGGGCATCATTAAGAAATATGATGAGTGGTAATTATATCACTATTTCCCACTCATTTAACTTAATATTTTGTATAGTTTCTTGAGTTTTGTGAATATTTTGATGTTTTTGTGCTATTTGGTAGATAAATAAAGGTTCAGGATATTCTGGAGGTGATTTGGGGCCAAAACAGTGAAAATTGGACAAAGGGGAATTTTGGTAATTTTCAGCATCGCGACGCCTAATGTGCGCCGAACAATGCTAACATGCACCGGGTGCACAAGTCAGAATTTGAGAGTTTGACTTTTTTAACGTGCGCCGTGCCACGTGTCATCATCCTAAGGTGCCGACAGTCGCCATCGCCATGTGTCGCCACGTGTCACTCATTGTTGGAGTTTCTACGGCCCCAAGGATCGAATATAAAGAAGAAATACATGTGAACACATATGAGGAGTTGCGGAATACTCACATCGATTGGTTGAGCGACACGGCAACGAACAAAATGATTTCTGCCCACTGTTGAAGCTCACGGCAGAGTGAGCGGCTGCAGTCCACCATTTTCGGCCAGTGTTGCTCCTTGAACAAGCTCCAAGCTTCGTCAAATGATTCCAAGCTCAGGGGTGGACTTCCTATCACCTTCACATGTCTCTCGAAGTGCTAGCTCTTGATGATTTTGTCGTAAAATCATCGCACTTGTGCTTCCCTTGCTCACGGTTTTTAGGCAGAAAAACCAGTTGAAGAAATGCCCACCATGGCCGTGAGAGAGAGAGAGAAAAGAGAGGAGAGCGATGGATTTGTGTATTATGTTAATTGATTTCTAAAATCAATAAACATATACCAAAAATTTTGAATTTCAAAAAGTCAAAAGTACAAGCTTTAAAGCTTCCATCTACCACCATCAATCAATCAATCAATGAATAGTGACTGGTGTCAATCATTCAAAGTGAAAGACATATCCACTCGATTGACGAATGATTGTGACGCTAGATGCGCGACTAGCGATTTGACGCTTGATGCTACTTGCGTGCTGCACTTGAATTCGAAATGCGAATGCGCTCGTAAAATACTCTCGGGCTCGGGTTCGCTAATTCCAAATTAACGAATTTTCCGTTGCGACGTATTTAAATGATTATGCCTAGCGAAATCACTATTCACGTCGCTAACGAATTAATTCTAATTAACTCGTTTGCCCGAATTAAAATATAATTTTAATTTCGCGTCTAAATCCAATTTCGTATAATATATCGAATATATTATTTTATTGATTAATTCCAAATTAATCGTTATCTCTCTTTAATTGATATTTATCCCAAATAAAAATCTCAGCAATTAATCCCAGATTAATTTTCTCTCTCATCTAATTAATCCCAGATTAATTAAAAGTGCGAGTCATACGACATCGGTGAATCTTCGGGAAGCGCCCCCATGAGATCACCGGATATGTTGGCAGTAAATACGGTCGTCGGACTATCCGAACACGTAAGTACCTCGTACTACGTTTGTACCGATTTACAAGACAAGGTTGGCTTTTAGCAAAGCGCCATGCCTACCCAATTCTCCAGAATATCCTTACATGAAATAAAGGATCTATATCTGGCGTAGTATACATAGTATGCGTATTTCGATCCATTATCAGATGATCACATGTAAGGTCTGGGGCTGGTACAGTGTCTGCCCTATACGAATCATATATCGGATTACGAGCAACTAGTCTCTTTATTATCGGATAATCATGACCAAGTCATATTATCCCGACGGTTGCTACCTTTTAGAGAACCAGTTCTGTATCCCTACGCGATCATCATCTCCATATGACTATAGTGATACTTCCATCTTGACATCACACCTAACACACTACGATTCTCGATATACCCAGAAGAGGCATACACAGAAACCGGTTAAAGCCCTTGACGACCAAAACCAAAGTATATTGATTGTCGCAAGTATTAGCAGTGCAAGTCTCAGGTTAATACCAAATACACCTACCATGATTTCGGACTTCCATAGACACATAGTCATACTACCAATGGAATTCAGAGAGGGTCTATCCAGAGCGATGCTGTTTCCCGTACCATCGGTAAAACACAACCTCCTATTACACTTGCATGAGTATCATATACCCAAATATATGAGAATTATGCCGTTGTGCCTCACAACGCGTACAAGTGTAATACTAGTCTTTTACGCATTTATCGATGTCCAATCTCGATAATACTCCGACTAGGGATATTTAATGATTTATCCTTCGTGGACTGATATTGTCTCATATTATTCTCAATCCAGGAACAAATCATAAGGACCTCCTATCATTTATACATCTTGGTGATCTAATCACAAATGATAAAAGTGCAATCTCATTTGTCACATAGTTAATTTGTACAACAACATCATGATATGTACAAATAGTGACGCTATGGGTCATAATTGTCCAACAATCTCCCACTTGGCCTATAGCCAGTCACTCGAGTGTCTTACACCCGAACTATGTACGGTTGGCTCAAACTGCTGAGGAAAGGCTTTCGTCAGTGGATTTGCATGATATCATCTGATGTGATTTATTCGATCATCACCTCGTCATGATGTATGATCCGAACGAATCAGATGAATATCGAAGTATGTATCTGGATCATTGATGAGACCATTAATTCTTTAGCCTGCGCTGTAGCCTAGCTCAGCTGCTAAAAGAACTATATCTAATCAAATTAGATTTTTATCGACCCAAATGGCTTCTATTGCTGCCTCAGCTGCAGTAATAGCCCGTATTTGTTGTTTATTCGGTAACAGTATCTTGCCTGGAAGATTTCCAACTCACTGTTCCGTTATTCAAACTGTATAGTACCGTTTGCGACTTTTTTAGTCGTTTTATCAGTCTGGAACTTGTAGTAGTGATCCCAGTCACTTCAAGTTCTCCTCTCCATAGATTAAGACAGCATCATTAGATCTCTAAGATACCAATGGATGTTCTTAATATCAATCCAGTGACTATCACATGGATTGGCCTGATTGTAAATCTATATGCTCAAAGCGTATGAGACACCAGGTCGCTACATTTTTCAATGTACGAGTTCTCGGAGAGTTATCTCGAAAGCCAAGCTTTCACCGATTGTTATTATGGGAATATTATTTCCAAGAAATGACATATTATCATTATTTTATAGGACATCCACTGTCAGTGCGCTCCCACTAAGCCTATTTATATACACAAGAATCATTTCATTTTGAATTAAATCATAAACTATTACGATTACATCAAAACGCTAATTCCAAGAACCTAATGCTTGCTTCAATCCAAACATGGATTGAATAACCCGCAAACCTTGTTTGCTAGTTTTGGTATGACAAAACCGACAAGATGTTGTAAACATCCTCCAAAAGGTTTCCTTTTCAGGAAAGCGATTTTCCCGTTCAGTTGACATATTTCATAAATGAAACACGCAGCTTTAGCAAGCATTATTCAAATGGATTTACCGTGGCAACAGGTAAAAGGTTGAATCGTAATCAACACAATGTTGATAATGATACCTTTCCGTTAAAAGCCTAGCTTTATACGTTGGTATGTTGCCTTCCATGTATGTCTTCCTTGAAGACTAATATAGTACCAATAGGCACAATGCCTTTCGGTACTTCAACTAGTATCCAAACTTAGTTGATATACATGGAATCCATTTCGGACTCATGACACTTTGTCATAATAGGGAGTCGATACCTTGTATCACTTCCTCATACATAGTCAGTTGGTATACCTCAAAAGATTGACATCTTTTCGAGGTGAGAACAGAAACCCATACCCAAGGTTGTTTTCTGACTCTCTCCGACTTACGCGGTTCTTGTGTATTCGAAGATTATTGGTATAGTTTCATCATTGATGAACTATTTATGTTCCATTAAGATTGGTGCCTAGAACAGTATTACTCCGATTTTCATCGAGTTTTACTATCCTCCCACTTACCACTACATATCGGTATTCCTCTTAGGAAAACCGCATGGTGAGGAACAATCAAATTTTTCTCTAGTGAGTTGTATAAGTACATTATTTGGTATCCCTAGGATAACCTACAATTGGCACTTATCCAAATTGGGTTTTAGTTCGGTATCATCTAAACATATGCCTAGCATACCCAAATTATCAGGAATGAGAAACCCGGTTTCTTCCTGTTCATATCTAATATGAAATCTGTCAAACAGATTATTATGGAACCTTATTCTAAATAAGTTATGCACTGTTTATGCTTATCCGTTGAAGGAAATGGTAGCTCAGAGCGACTCATGATTAACCTTATCATGTCCAACAAAATTCGATTTATCGGTTGGGATACACCGTCAATATGACGTGTTCCGGGAGGAGTCCTCATTGAAAGAGTACTATACTCTTTCAAGTATACGAGAAACTTATTGCTTAAGTATTTTCATTACGGTCTTACCGTGACGATTTAATACTTTAGCCGATCTGTTTGTCTACTTCGTGTCGAAACTCTAAAAGTTTCCCATTTGTGTTTCTAAAGAACACATAACCATAACGCGATGCCACATCCGTAAAGGTCACGAAATATTCATATCCACTTCTAGCCTAGCTAGATATAGGCCCACTTGCTTCACTATGAATTATGGCTACAGATAGGTGGCACTTGCACTTTTACCAAGTAAATTGTTTATAAGCACTTTGCCCAATAAACTAGATTCGTAGACTTTATTTGAATAGAATCAAATTTGTCCTAGTATCCACTCTTCAAAAGTGTGGATATACGAGTCTTGTTTAATTGTGTCCTAGACAACAATGCCACAATTAGTTTCTTCTGATCAAATCAGTTTGAGCTATTTGTTTGTCATGTCATATTTGAGATTTATTTATATTCAAAATATAAATTCCTGTTATTCACATCTAATGTGTTTATCTTAATATCATCTTTATATAATAAAACACTTTAGTGTTCTAGAATATAAAGGTAAATCCGCAGCAGATTAAACACTGATATAGAGATAATGTTTCTAGTCAAACTAGTTACATTATAACAGTTTCTAAATTTAGTACACACCCGAAGGGTAGTTCCTAAACTTAGGTATCTACGGTTAAAACAGCGACTTTCGTCCAGTTTCCAATTCGTAGATTAAATCTCAATATGAAGTCAGTATCCTGCTCATAGCAGATTCTGAACATCAGTATATATTTATGTACCACACTAAGTATTTAAAATCTAATTTTAATACTAGTTGTGAACATATTTATGACAAACATATTTGAAGTCAAGAGCCTTGCCCGTCTTCATTTCCTTATGTCTGCTTGTCCAAACGGCAGTCACGCTTCCGCGATCCCGTTTGCCACAATTTAGGCAGACATTTTGGGATATGTCCTTTATCTTCCCAGAAGATTATAATGATTTTGCCTTTGCCCTTTTCATATTCCAGAAGCCTTTGGCCAATCCTTGGGTTTCTAGAATATCGAAGTAAGGTGCGTCTTGCGCTACTTGCCTAATTGCAAAGTTTGACTTTGTCTCCTTGAGAATAGTCATTAATTCTCCAAGAATTATTTATTGCAATTTAGTACTTCTAAAATCTAAAGATAGATTTATGAAGATCCTTCAATTTCATTATCATACTTTAAGGATCTAATCCTTAGTTCTGATTCATAAATTAAGGAGTCTACTGCGACAAGCTTAATGGATTAAGCACTAAAGTTATCATTACATAAATCTTCCAAAGATTATGCTCTACTATTTGCTTAACTCCGGGCTTAGGCCTAATATGTTATTTTATCAAATAAAGTAACTTATTATTTTCCAGGACCATCATGAAATTATTCCCAATTTGAAAATTAAACCATTTAAATACATTTTCCTTTTAAGATCATGTTTTAAATGTCAATCTTTGAATTCTAACTTGATTTTAATAGTCCAACAATTTATCAATGATTAAGGTACTATTTATTATAATGATTATAATAGTCCAACTATTTAATCAACTATAATTAATTAAATCAAATATATTGATTACAATAATCCAATTATATAACCAACTATAAATGAATTATTTGAATACAGTCCAACTGTTAATTAAAACAACGTTTAAATATTAGTCCAACTAACATTTAATTTATTTGACGAATGATATTTGTTTGAGTGCGTATGGCAAGTAATTAAACGAATATTGCAAATTTAAATCTTGCCTCCCACTATTTTTCGGTGAGCCTCTAACCCTCTGTCGAGTATTCGGGAAACCGTGTTTCCTAACGGGCTAGGATCCCGTTAAATATCACACAATCTTGACTTTGGCCAACAAATTGTATGATAATTAACTAGGTAGATCTCTAAGATCGATTGGATCCAATCCAATTCCTAGATTCAGTAGGGGACATCCAAGTCCGAAACATATATCTTATATATGCCAATACATCCAATGTATTGCCTAACCTTTTTCCTCTGAATCAACTAAGCCTTGGCTTTGGCACAACAAACTTAGTGATCCCAGTTAAGCGTGACCCATTGACCATGGAAAGCTTCGTAATCAATGTCGATGGACAAGAAGTGGTCTTGACTTTGGCCAACAAACCACAACTTGGACAAGACACCAATATGGAACAAAGCTCTCGTGATTCAAACACATCCTCGACGGACAAAGACCTTGACTTTGGCCAACAAGCCAATGCCAGTCTTGGATCTTGAGTAAGAATCACTCAATGGAAGGAAAAACGCTTAATATTTGTGAGGGTTTTTCGCGTGCAAATTGGCAACCAAATTATTATCTTTGTTAAGGTCTCATCATCATACACCCTTAAACATGCATTCTAACCACATAATAAAGCGCATATGATAAAATAATAATGATATGCGGATGGATACTTTACACATTGATCCTAGATCAAATCTCTCCATTTCCTCTCTCCCGCTAGCACAAGTATTGCTTCTACCCATTACACTACACTTCTAAGGAAACCTCATTTACATTGAAGGGAATAGGTGAGAAGAGAATACAAAGAATAAGGAGGTAATAAGGCTGGACACGCAGGTCCAATTTAATGAATCAAATTTATTACAACAATTTCTAAAATTGTCCCACCCATCTAATATCCATCCGATATACATTATTCATGCATCGCAACCATGTATTCACACAAGCATGTTATCAATCAATCTAATCAAATTAATTAATCTGATAATTAGTGACCATCCAATGTTCAAACAATGATTTGATTTTGCGCGAGTCAAACTCGTTTTGCGAATAAGTACTCAAAGTACGAATTCTTGAATTAAATTAAACTACACAATTAAATCCAATTCAATGTATTAATCTAATTCACTATTTAATTCCAAATTAAATACTACACTTTATTAATAACCTTTACGACTTAAATTCCAAATTTAATCGTTACGGGTCTCAAAGCCGATTAAACGTCCAACGTCAATTTAATTAAAGTCCAATGGATTTTTAATTATTTCTTAAGGCGTGGACTTTTGGTCAACTCGGGTCAAACCGAATAACCAAAGTCCAATCTGGGAGTACCCCATAAGCCTAGAAATCAATTTAGGCCCATTAGGCCCAATTAACTTTAAAGGTCCATTAGTCGCATTTGGGCTTTATGGAAGCGGTTTTGGGCCCAATTGGATCCAACCAATCTAGCCTAAACCTAACTTAGTACAACCAAGCCCAATAAGCCCATTTACAACTTTAAAAGTCCAATTTCCAAAATTAGGCCCATTTCAATTAAATTACAAAATCCAATTTTACAATTTAATTACCTAAAGTGTATAACACAATTAATCACCCAAATCAATATTTCTAAAACATCAATTACCTAATTAATCATGCTTATTATTATTAAATTATGTCCAACACAATTTAATAAAAATCAAACCCATATACCATGCTACATGTCTCAGCATTAAGGGGATTTTTATGTCCAATTTAAATTCAATTCAATTAAATCCAAATCAACATTAAATCAACTCCCCAATTGATTTCCAACACATCCAATGATCAAAAATCAAAAATCCAAGACATTTAGGGCTAGTGAAGATTCGGCCAACACTAAAATTTTGGGCAAATTTGTTCCAAACAAAATTTCAACAAATTGATCTAATCAATCCTCAATTAAAACACATTTAAACATATTCATTCATCCAATTTCATAAATCATGCTCAAACACATTTTTACCCAAATTTTAAGCCCTAAATATTTCATGCTCAATCTTGCTCTGATACCATTGTTGGAGATTCTACGGCCCCGAGGATCGAATATAAAATAAGAAATACATGTGAACACATACGAGGAGTTGCAGAATACTCACATCGATCGGTTGAGCGACGCGACAACGAACAAAATGATTTTCTGCCAACTATGAAGCTCACGGCAGTGAGTGATGAGTGGTATTTATATCACTTATTCTCACTCATTTGACCTAATATTTCGTATAGTTTCTCGAGTTTTGTCAACGTTTTGATATGTTTTGTGTTATTTTGTAGATAAATAAAGTTTGTAAAGCATTGGAGGCAATTTGGGGCAAAAACGGACAAAAATGCGTCAACTGGGATATTTTGGTCTTTAGCGCGTCACGACGCCCAGACTTCCGCGTCGCGACGTCTAAAATGCGCCGAACAGTGCTAACGTGCGCCGGGTCCACAAATCAGAATCTGAGAAAAGTTTGACTTTGCTAAAATGCGCCGTGCCACATGTCACCATCACAGCCGATCTGCTAACATGCGCCGTGCCACGTGTCAGTATCCTACGGTGCCGACAGTCATCATCGCCATGTGTCGCCACGTCGTCGCCACACATCATACATCACGTCAGCAAGTCAACAAGTCAAATTGCCACGTGTCGTGCCACATCATCATCAGCCAATCAGGAAGTGACACGTGTCGTAATTCTTTGGTGCCGACAGTCTCTTTCCCACGTCGTCGCCACGTCGTCGCCAAGTCGTCGCCACGTCACCGCCATGTTAGCGCCACGTCATCATCAATTATTGGATATCCTATCCTTATCTGACACGTGGCGGATAAGAATCTCAGCGACCAATCAGAAACCGCCACGTGTCACAATAATTGAAGCCCAACCACTCTGCCACGTGTCACCTTATCATCTTATCCATAATATTCAAACCAGCGAACCAGAACGTGCCACGTCGACAAATCCAGCATCGCGACGCTGAGGACCTGGCGTCGCGACGCTGGATCCTACCGAGGCCTATAAATTGAGCTCGAGATTTCAGAATTCAGTGCACCTTCCTCTCTCTTAAATTCTTTCTAAAGAGAGAGTTTCTCTCTCTAGATTCTTTAGTTTTTTTAGTTTTTTTATTTTTAGTTTTTAGTTTTGTAAATAATTTTAATTACGTTTTGTTAATATAGTAATTTAATTTTTACTTTTTACAGTTTTTACTATTTACCATGAGGAGGTAACTCCCCAGCTAGGGTGAAAGGTAATTCTTTTACTGTTACTATTTAGATTAATCTCCCTTAAAAATAATATATTCACTATTTAAAATATTGACTTAAAAAGGATACCGCCAGATTGGTCGGTTGGTAATTCATTTTAATCTGGTTTAAACCTGACTAATAAAGGATACCGCCAGATTGGTCGGTTGGCAATTTAATTTTGGTTCCGCCTTTATGGCTGGTTGGACTTAATTTGACTTAATCAGGATACCGCCTATATGGTCGGTTGGTATTATTATCACAAGTTTATATATTATTTTATGGGAGATATCTAAATTAGTAGTAGTAAAAGTAATTCCTTTTACCTTAGCATTTTATTTTATTTTACTGTTTTTACTTTATGTCTTTTACTTTTCAGTATTTTTACTTTATGTCTTTTACTTTTAAGTTGTTACTAGCCCTAGTTATGTGTTAGTTATCTGGGGTTGTGATGAATTCTAATATCACCGGTTTATAAGGGGTTATTTTATAGTTTGGTGTAATTTAAAGGTTTACTTATTAAGTCTTAAGCTTAATGCTTCTTGTTGTCTGATCACCAATAAGATTGATGTGGTAAATCTAAAATGAACTAGACATAGGGATTTTAGGTTTCAGCCTTAGACTTAATAGCTCACGATCTTCCTTGAGGATAGATAACCCTTTAATAGATTTCCTTACAGGATAGGAATATACCTGTCGGGCGGGGGTAGCCATAATTGGAACTTAAACTTAATGAATCCAGATAATTTGGTTGACAAAGACATATGGTTCAATTGGGTTAAACTGGGTATTTGCGTCTGACCATCGACAGAGGCTTTTGCATAATTTAGTGTTCCAGGTTAGTAAACTGATTTATTACACAAATATAAAATAACCACTTCATCTTTTAAAAGATATTAGAATGATTCACGACCCTAGATCTTTGTGTCTTTTGTTATTTTTAATTAGTATTTCCTTTTGTCTTTATTTATTTATTTTGCAAAACCACTTTCAACCAATCAAACAATCATTCTCTTTTCCATCTAATTAGATATTTGTAAATAAATAGATTCAATAATTAATAACAACAGTAGGAATTAAGTCCTCGTGGGATCAATATTTTTATACTACTTGAACGATACGTGCGCTTGCGTTATACGTGTGTGTTTACGCCGGTCAGTGAGCTGCTGCAGTCCACCATTTTCGGCCATTGTTGCTCCTTGAACAAGCTCCAAGCTTCTTCAAATGATTCCAAGTTCATGGGTGGACTTTCCTATCACCTTCGCATGTCTCTCGGAGTGCTAGCTCTTGATGATTTTTCCGCAAAATCATCGCACTTGTGCTTCCCTTGCTTACAGTTTTTAGGCAGAAAAACCAGTGAAGAAATGCCCACCATGGGCGTGAGAGAGAAGAGAGAAACGAGAGGAGAGAGATGGATTTGTGTATTATGTTAATTGATTTCTAAAATCAATTAAACATATACCAAAAAATTTGAATTTCAAAAAGTCAAAAGTACAAGCTTTAAAGCTTCCATCTACCACCATCATTCAATCAATCAATGAATAGTGACTGGTGTCAATCACTCAAAGTGAAAGACATCTATCACTCGATTGACGAATGATGTGACGCTAGATGCGACTAGCGATTTGACGCTTGATGCTACTTGCGTGCCGCACTTGAATTCGAAATGCGAATGCGCTCGCAAAACACTCTCGGGCTCGGGTTCGTTAATTCCAAATTAACGAATTTTCCGTTGCAACGTATTTAAATTATTATGCCTAGCGAAATCACTATTCACGTCGCTAACGAATTAATTCTAAATTAACTCGTTTGTCCGAATTAAAATCTAATTTTAATTCCGTGTCGAAATCCAATTTCGTATAATATATCGAATATATTATTTTATCGATTAATCCCAAATTAATCATTATCTCACTTTAATGATATTTTATCCCAGATAAAATATCTTCGCAATTAATCCAAGATTAATTTTCTCTCTCATCTAATTAATCCCAGATTAATTAAAAGTGCGAGTCATACGTAATCGGTGAATCTTCGGGAAGCGACCCATGAGATCCCCGGATATGTTGGCAGTAAATACGGTCGTTGGACTATCCGAACACGTAAGTACCTCACACTATGTTTGTACTGATTTACAAGACATGGTTGGCTTCTAGCAAAGCGCCATGCCTACCCAATTCTCCAGAAATATCCTTACAGGAATAAATGATCTATATCAGGCGTAGTATACATAGTATTGCGTATGTCGATCCAGTATCAGATGATCACATGCAAGGCCTGGGGCTGGTACAGTGTCTGCCCCGTACGAAGCATATATCGGATTACGATCAACTAGTCTCTTTATTATCGGATAATCATGACCAAGTCATATTATCCCGACGGTTGTAACCTTTTAGAGATCCAGTTCTGTATCCATACGCGATCATCATCTCCATATGACTGGAGTGATACTTCCGTCTTGACATCACACCCAACACACTACGATTCTCGATATACCCAGAAGAGGCGTACACAGAAACCGGTTAAAGCCTTGGACGACCAAAACCAAAGTATATTGATTGTCGCAAGTATTAGCGGTGCAAGTCTCAGGTTAAGACCAAATACAACTACCCTGATTTCGGACTTCCATAGACACATAGTTATACTACCAATGGAATTCAGAGGGGGTCTATCAAGAGCGAAGCTGTTTCCCGTACCATCGGTAAAACACAACCTCCTATTACACTTGCATGAGTATCATATACCCAAATATATGAGAACTATGCCATTGTGCCCTCACAACACGCACAAGTGTAATACTAGTCTTTTACGCATTTATCGATTTCCAATCTCGATAATACTCTGACTAGGGATTTTTAATGATTTATCCTTCGTGGACTGATACTGTCTCATATCATTCTCAATCCAGGAACAAATCATAAGGACCTCCTATCATTTATACATCTTGGTGATCTAATCACAAATGATAAGATTGCAATCTTCTTTGTCACATAGTTAATTGTTACAACAACACCATGATCTGTACAAATAGTGACGCTATGGGTCATAATTGTCCAACAATCTCCCACTTGGCCTATAGCCAGTCACTCGAGTGTCTTACACCCGAACTATGTACGGTTGGCTCAAACTACTGAGGAAAGGCTTTCGTCAGCGGATTTGCATGATTATCATCTTATGTGATTTAGTCGATCATCACATCGTCACGATGTATGATCCGAATGAATCAGATGAATATCGAAGTATGTATCTGGATCATTGATGAGACCATTAATTCATTAGCCTGCGATATAGCCTAGCTCAGCTGCTAAAAGAACTATATCTAATCAAATTAGATTTTTATCGACCCAAATGGCTTCTATTGCTGCCTCAGCTGCAGCAATAACCCGCATTTGTTGTTTATTCGGTAACAGTATCTTGCCTGGAAGATTTCCAACCCACTGTTCTGTTATTCAAACTGTATAGAACCGTTTGTGACTTTTTTAGTCGTTTTATCGGTCTGGAAACTTGTAGCAGTGATCCCAGTCACTTCAAGTTCTCCTTCTCCATAGGTTAAGACAGCATCATTAGATCTCTAAGATACTAATGGATGTTCTTAATATCAATCCAGTGACTATCACATGGATTGGCCTGATTGTGAATCCATATGCTCAAAGAGTATGAGACACCAGGTCGCGTAAATTTTCAATGTACGAGTTCTCGGAGAGTTATCTCGAAAGCCAAGCTTTCACCGATTGTTATTATGGGAATATCATTTCCAAGAAATGACATATTATCATTATTTTATAGGACAGCCACTGTCAGTGCGCTCCAACTAACCTATTTATATACATAAGAATCATTTCGTTTTGAATTAAATCATAAACTATTATGATTACATCAAAACGATAATTCCAAGAACCTAATGCTTGCTTCAATCCAAACATGGATTGAATAACCCACAACCTTGTTTGCTAGTTTTAGTACGACAAAACCGACAGGATGTTGTAAACATCCTCCAAAAGGTTTCCTTTTCAGGAAAGTGATTTTCCCGTTCAGCTGACATATTTCATAAATGAAACACGCAGCTTTAGCAAGCATTATCCAAATGGATTAACCGTGGCAACAGGTAAAAGGTTGAATCATAATCAACATAATGTTGATAATGATACCTTTCTGTTAAAAGCCTAGCTTTATACGTTGGTATGTTGCCTTCCATGTATGTCTCCTTGAAGACTAATATAGTACCAATAGGCACAATGCCTTTCGGTACTTCAAGTAGTATCCAAACTTAGTTGATATACATGGAATCCATTTCGGACTAATGACACTTCGTCATAAAAGGGAGTCGATACCTTGTATCACTTCCTCATACGTAGTCAGTTGGTATACCTCAAAAGATTGACATCTTTTCGAGGTGAGATCAGAAACCCATACCCCAGGTTGTTTTCTGACTCTCTCCGACTTACGCGGTTCTTGTGTATTCGAAGATTATTGGTATAGTTTCATCATTGATGAACTATTTGTGTTCCATTAAGATTCGATGCCTAGAACAGTGTTACTCCGATTTTCATCGAGTTTTACTATCCTCCCACTTACCACTACTATCGGTATTCCTCTTAGGAAAACCGCATGGAGAGCAACAATCAAATTTTTCTCTAGTGAGTTGTATAAGTACAATACTTTGGTATCCCTAGAATAACCTACAATTGGCACTTATCCAAAATGGGTTTTAGTTCGGTATCATCTAAACATATGCCTAGCATACCCAAATTATCAGGAATGAGAAACCCGATTTCTTCCTGTTCATATCTAATATAAAATCTGTCAAACAGATTATTATGGAACCTTATTCTAAATAAGTTCTGCACTGTTTATGTTTATCCGTTGAAGGAAATGGTAGCTCAGAGCGACTCATGATTAACCTTATCATGTCCAACAAAATTCGATTTATCGGTTCGGATACACCGTCTATATGACGTGTTCTGGGAGGAGTCCTCATTGAAAGAGTACTATACTCTTTCAAGTATACGAGAAACTTATTGCTTAAGTATTTTCATTACGGTCTTACTGTGACGATTTAATACTTTAGCCGATCTGTTTGTCTACTTCGTGTCGAAACTCTAAAAGTTTCCCATTTGTGTTTCTAAAGAAAACATAACCATAACGCGATGCCACATCCGTAAAGGTCACGAAATATTCATATCCACTTCTAGCCTAGCTAGATATGGGCCCACTTGCTTCACTATGAATTATCCAAATGTAGTTTTTCAATTGTTTCAATCTTTGCTTTGTCTACCTCGATTCCCTTTTTTGAGATCCGGTGTCCAAGAACAATGCCTTCCTGTACCATGAAATGGCATTTCTCCCAATTAAGTACCAGGTTTGTATCTTCGCACCTTTGTAACACTTGTTCCAAATTTTGCAAGCAGTGGTCAAAAGAGTCTCCAAACACAGAGAAGTCATCCATGAAAACCTCCATACTCTGCTCCAGCATGTCTGAGAATATGGCCATCAAGCAACGCTGAAATGTGGCAGGAGCATTACATAATCCAAATGGCATCCTACGGAAAGCAAAAGTACCATAGGGACATGTAAATGTAGTTTTCTCTTGATATTCTGGTGCGATGGCAATCTAATTGTACCCTGAATATCCGTCCAGAAAACAATAGAACTCATGTCTCGCCAGTCTGTCCAGCATCTGATCAATGAATGGCAGCGGAAAATGGTCCTTCCATATTGCTTTGTTCAGCTTTTGGTAGTCCATGCATACTCTTCATCCAGTCACCGTTCTGGTTAGGATTAGCTCATTCTTTTCATTGGTAACCATAGTGATTCCTCCTTTCTTCGGCACACACTGCATAGGACTCACCCAAGTACTATCTGAGATGGGGTAAATGATGCCAGCATCCAACCATTTGATGATTTCTTTCTTTACGACCTCCTTCATGATTAGATTGAGTCTCCGTTGATGCTCCACTGTGGGTTTGTACTCATCATTCATCAGAATCTTGTGCATGCAAAATGATGGACTAATGCCTCGAATGTCTGCCATAGTCCAGCCAATGGCTCTTTTGTGCTCTCGTAATACTCTCAGCAACTTTTCTTCCTGCTCCAATGTTAGTGAAGAAGAAATAATAACAGGTAATTCAGATGAGTTTCCAAGAATGCATACCTGAGATGGCTCGGAAGTAACTTCAATTCCAACTGTGGTGGTTCTTCAATTGAAGGCTTGATTCGATCTTTCTTTGGCAGTTCCAGGCTTTCCACTTGTGGTGTCGCTTTGAATCGAAATGGTTTGTCAAGGTAGTTGATACATTCCAGGATTTCAGCATCTAGCTCGTTGTCAGTCATGTTGGTGATGTAAGCTTCAAGTTTTTCCATGAGAGTTGTATCAGTATCCTGAACGATACTATCAACAACATCAATTCTGAAACATTCTTCTTCCTTTTCATCGCTCGGGAATTTCATGGCTTTGAAAACATTGAAGGTATCTTCTTGGTCTTGAACTTTCATGGTCAGTTCTTCTTTTTGTACATCAATCACAGTTCGTCCTGTTGCCAAGAATGGTCTTCCAAGGATGATAGGTACATCTTTGTCTTCTTCCATGTCAAGGATAAAGAAATCTGCTGGAAGAATGAGTTTGTCGACTTTGACCATCACATATTCAACAAAACCTCTTGGAAATGCGAGCGTTCGATCAGTAAGTTGTAATGAGACTGAGGTAGGCATTGCTTCTCCAATTTTCATTTTCCTGTAAATAGAAAAAGGCATCAAATTAACACTTCACCTAAGTCACATAAAGTCTTACCGATATAGTTTCTCCAATGGTGCATGGGAAGTGAAAACTGCCAGGATCTTTCAACTTTTGGGGAAATTTCCTCTGAATGATGGCACTGCATTATTCAGTCAATGCTACTGTCCCGTAATCTCCCAATCTCCGTTTTCGTGAAAGAATGTCTTTCATGAATTTTACATAGCTGGGCATTTCTTCCAAGGCTTCTGCAAATGGAATGTTGATGTGAAGCTTTTTGAATACCTTCAGGAATCGAGCAAATTGCTTGTTTAGTTTGTTTTTCTGGAGTCGCTGTGGAAAAGGTGGGGTGATCTGATCTTTTTCTTTTTCCTTTGCTTCTTTTTCCTCCATCTGTGGCACTGCATCTTTGAAACTTCCTAATTGTTGCCTTGATCCGAACAACTTTGTTGATTCAGTACCGCTTTTCAAGGTGATGGCTTGACATTGCTCATTCCCTCGGTTCCTGGATTTGGTTCTGTGTTGCTGGGAAGATTACCTGGCGGTCTGTAACTCTGAGCATTGGCCAGTTGTCCCATTTGATTCTCCAATGCTTTGATAGAGGGTGAATGGCTTTGATTCAATGCTACTTGATTTTGAACCATAGCTGCTAAAGCATCGTATTTTGGTTCTTGCTTCTTCAACTGGGCCAACACTTCTATTATTCCTGGTTCTTTTTCATGCTCCTGGCTTTTATTTGGTTGTTGGAATCCATGTGGTGGGTAGTTCTTTTGCCCTGAATTGTTGCTCCATGTGAAATTGGGGTGATTCCTCCACCCTGGGTTATAGGTGTTGGAATATGGAAATTGTTGACATAGTTCACTGTCTCTTCTTGTTGGTTGTAAGATTCTGACTCAGTTACTCCTCCAAATGGTGAACTTGTGTAATAAATCAGTTTACTAACCTGGAACACTAAATTATGCAAAAGCCTATGTCGATGGTCAGACGCAAATACCCAGTTTAATCCAATTAAACCATATGTCTATGTCAACCAAATTATCTGGATTCATTAAGTTTAAGTTCCAATTATGGCTACCCCCGCCCGACAGGTATATCCTATCATGTAAGGAAATCTATTAAAGGGTTATCTATCCTCAAGGAAGATCGTGGGCTATTAAGTCTAAGGGTGAAACCTAAAATCCGTATGTCTAGTTCATTTTAGATTTACCACATCAATCTTATTGGTGATCAGACAACAAGAAGCATTAAACTTAAGACTTAATAAGTAAACCTTTAAATTACCCAAACTATAAAATAACCCCTTATAAACCGGTGATATTAGAATTCATCACAACCCCAGATAACTAACACAAACTAGGGCTAGTAACAACTTAAAAGTAAAAGACATAAAGTAAAAAATAAATGAAAAGTAAAATAAAATAAAATGCTAAGGTAAAAGGAATTACTTTTACTACTACTAATTTAGATATCTCCCATAAAATAATATATAAACTTATGATTCTTTTCCCAACCAGCCATATAGGCGGTAACCTGATTAAGTCAATTAAGTCCAACCAGCCATAAAGGCGGAACCAAAATTAAATTGCCAACCGACCAATCTGGCGGTATCCTTTATTAGTCAGGTTTAAACCAGATTAAAATGAATTACCAACCGACCAATCTGGCGGTATCCTTTTTAAGTCAATATTTTAAATAGTGAATATATTATTTTTAAGGGAGATTAATCTAAATAGTAACAGTAAAAGAATACCTTTCACCCTAGCTGGGGAAGTTACATTCTCATGGTAAATAGTAAAAACTGTAAAAAGTAAAATGTAAAAAGTAAAAATAAATTACTATATTAACAAAACGTAATTAAAATTAATTACAAAACTAAAAAACTAAAAAACTAAAAATTAAAAGAAAGTAGAGAGAGAAACTCTTCTTTAGATAGAATATAAGAGAGAGAGTGGTGCACTGAATTCTGTAATCTCGAGCTCAATTTATAGGCCTCGATAGGCTTCCAGCGTCGCGACGCCAGGGCCCTCAGCGTCGCTACGCCAGATTTTGTCAACGTGGCAAGATATGGTTCATCTGTTTGAAGATTCTGGATAAGCTGATAAGGTGACACGTGGCGAGGTGGTTGGGCTTCAATTATTGTGACACGTGGCGGCTTCTGATTGGTCGCTGAGATTCTTATCCGCCACGTGTCAAATAAGGATTAGATACTCAATGATTGATGCTGACGTGGCGATGACATGGTGACACGTGGGAAAGAGACTGTCGGCACCGTAGAATTGCGACACGTGGCACTTCCTGATTGGCTGATGATGACGTGGCGGTTTGGTGTTGACTTGTTGACTTGCTGACGTGGCTGATGACATGGAGATGACCTGGAGTGACACGTGGCACACGTGGCGATGATGATTGTCGGCACCGTAGGATGCTGACACGTGGCACGACGCATGTTAGCATATCGGCTGTGATGGTGACATGTGTCACGGCGCATTTTAGCAAAGTCA
>SKCR01054110.1:0-37123 GCA_019454045.1 Zanthoxylum bungeanum | reverse complement strand
GTTAAAGTATCCATGAATACAGTTGTAAGGATAAGTACTAATGAGTACACAATTATGAAATTTATGTTGCATTTCATGTTTTTGAGTTAGGCAATGGTCCCTATGCATGAGTTTATAATTGAGATGAGATTAATAGTGTCAATTATAGTCAGTGAGTCAGAGGCTCAGGGGGATAGGTCCGTCTATTCCCTGCCGATAGCATATATGAGGAGGGGATGTTACACGTCGGCCCGTATATGTACCATTAGGGGTTTGGGAATCCATGTAAGTAAGTCACGATTCTTAAAATTTTAGCCAAAGTCGATCACTTTGGGTGGTTCGCATATATCAGAAATAGTTTCTGATTAGTTGAAAAGAATTGTGGACATGTCGACATGAGATTTTTGCCTCGAAAACTTGACGGTGTATTCTATATTTCCTAAGCACAACTCATATAGCCTACGACAGAGGGATTGATAAACATATGTGATAACCTCGACCTGTATAGTTCAGAAAGTTCGCGAAATCGGAGGTGGTCGAATTGCGTACATATATACTAGGCTTATATGACAAATGTGTGTGGACTTAGAGAGTCCCACGATATGAAGTGTACTCATTGAGCTCTTCGGTAGCTGATAATTTTTTATAAATAAATAATATCTGATATTATAATTATCAACCACAATAATTAAGTGTTATTGGATAACATTTATTATTTACTTTGACCCAATTGGAATAATTGGATTATTCGAAAATCACACAATGGGTGTTTGTTGTAATTTCATAAATATCTCTACCACTGGAGGATATTTTGGTAATTATAAAAATATAATAATAGGTGTATTTGTCTTGATTTAATTGGATTAAATCAAAGTTGTAGACATTTAACTAATCCATTTGCTAATATTTGTCTTGATTTAATTAGATTAAATCAAAGTGTTGGACAATTATGACCCATAGCGTCACTATTTGTACAGATAATGGTGTTGTTGTACAAATTAACTATGTGACAAATTAGATGTGACAAATTAGATTGC
The DNA here is from genome assembly GCA_019454045.1 of Zanthoxylum bungeanum. NCBI lineage: Eukaryota > Viridiplantae > Streptophyta > Magnoliopsida > Sapindales > Rutaceae > Zanthoxylum > Zanthoxylum bungeanum. The sequence continues at coordinate 36,107 of SKCR01054110.1, read as the reverse complement.
TCTCTTATCATTTGTGATTAGATCACCTAGATGTATAAATTTTAGGAGGTCTCTATGATTAGTTCCTAGATTGAGAATGATATGAGACAGTATCAGTCCACGAAGGATTAATCATTAAATATCCATAGTCAGAGCATTGTCAAGAATGGACATCGATAAATGCATAAAAGACTAGTATTACACTTGTGCGCGTTTGTGAGGGCACAACGACATAGTTCTCATATATTTGGGTATAAGATACTCATGCAAGTGTAATAGGAGGTTGGGTTTTACCGATGGTACGGGAAACAGCTTCGCTCTGATAGACCCCCTCGGAATTCCATTGGTAGTATGACTATGTGTCTATGGAAGTCCAAAATTAGGGTAGGTGTATTTGGTCTTAACCTGAGACTTACACCGCTAATACTTGCGATAATCAACATACTTTGGTTTTGGTCGTCCAGGGCTTTAACCGGTTTCTGTGTACGCCTCTTCTAGGTATATCGAGAATTGTAGTGTATTGGGTGTGATGTCAAGACGGAAGTATCACTCCAGTCATAGTGGAGATGATGGTCACGTAGGATACGAGACTGGTTCTCTTAAATGCTGCAGCTATCGGGATATTATGACAAGGTCATGTATATCCGATTATAGAGACTAGTTACCAGACATCCGACATGTGCTTCGTACGGGGCAGACACAATTCTAGCCCCAGGTCTAGCACGTGATCATCCGATACTGGATCGACATACACAATACTACGTATACTACGCCTGATATAGATCGCTTATTCCTGTAAGCATGTTTATGGAGAATTGGGTAGGCATGGCGATTTTCTAGAAGCCAACCTTGTCTTATAAATCGGTATAAACGTAGTACGAGGTACTTACGTGTTCGGATAGTCCGACGACCGTATTTACTGTCAATATATCCGGGGATCTCATGGGTCGCTTCCCGAAGATTCACCAATGACGTATGACTCACACTTTATTAATCTGGGATTAATTAAATGAGAGAGAAAATTAATTTGGGATTAATTACAGAGATATTTTATCTGGGATAAAATATCATTAAAGAGAGAAAATGATTAATTTGGAATTAATCGATAAAATTAATATATTCGATATATTAAACGAAATTGGATTTCGGCACGGAATTAAAATTATATTTTAATTCGGACGAATTAATTAATTTAGAATTAATTCGTTAGCGACGTGAATAGTGATTTCGCTAGGCATAATCATTTAATTACGTCGCAACGGAAAATTCGTTAATTTGGAATTAGCGAACTCGAGCCTGAGATTGTTTGCGAGTGCATTCGCATTTTGAATTTGAGTGTGGCACACAAGCCAAATCAAGAGTCAAATCATTAGTCACATCAAGCATCAAATCAAATGTCACTTTGAGTGATGTGATAAGTTGTCACTTGATTGAGTGATGTGAGTTGATGTGAATAGTGATGGAGGTGGTTGGAAAAGTTAAAAGGCTTGTACCTTTGACTTTTAGAAAATATAAATGTGTATATGCTTAATTTTGGAAATTAAAAATCTATATACACAATTTCTCTTCTCACCAAAATCGATTTTTTTTTTTTCATTTTAGAGCCAAAAACTCATTCTTCTCTCACACGGTCTAGGACCGATTTCTCCCTTCTATTTTTCTGGTTCTCACCGTGACAGTGAAGGAGAAACAAGAATGAATTTTGTGGCAAAATTCCAAGGAGCTAGCACTCAAATGAGTCTATACAAAGGTGATAGGGAACTCACTACATGAGCAAGGAATCAACACAAGCTTGGAGCTTGCATGGAGGACCACCCAAAGCCGAAAATGGTGGAGAAAAATTCAGCCACTGCCGTGACTTGGAGAGGGTAGAAAGTTGAAGTGTTCTTCGTCGCATCCAATCCGTTCAATGTGAGTATGATTCCGCCATACTTTGTTGTGTATTCACATGTGTTTTATGTTTGATTTCATCCTTGGGACCTTAATAGAAACCAACAATGGCATCTTTAGCCAATATTGAGCATAAAATAATTTAGGGTTAAAATTTGGGTAAAATTAATTTTGAGCATGATTAATGAAATTGGATGAATTAGTATGCTTAAATGTGTTTTAATTGATGATTGATTTGATCAATTTGATGAAATGTTGTTTGGAACAAATTTCCCCAAATTGTTGTGTTGGCCGAAAATACAATGAACCCTAATGTCTTGGATTTTTTGATTTTTGATCATTGGATGTGTTGGAAATCATTTGGGGATATTGATTTAATGTTGAATTTTATTCAATTGGATTGGATTTGTAATTTGGCATAATAAACCCTAAAAGCCGAGAGTTAGAGAGCCCTAAATTCTTGGTGATTTTTGTTTCGTTGATCATTGGATGACTTGAAACGATTTATGATGTTGTTTTAATGTCGATTATGGAATTAATTGGATTGAAACCGAATCGGACACAAAATCCCCTTCAATTGCCGAGAGCCTTAAACATGTTTGGGTTTGATTTTTGATAAAATGTGTTGGACACTAGTTGATGTAAAGGAGCATGTTTAATTAGGCTAATTCGTATTTTGGAAATATTGATTTGGGTAATTAATTGTGTAATACACTTTATGTAATTAAATTAGAAATTTGGAATTTTTTGTAATTTAATTATGTTGGGCCTTAAATTGGATTTGAGCTTGTTATGTTGTAAATGGGCTTATTGGGCTTGGTTGTACCAATTTGGGTTTAGGCTAAATTGGTTGGATCCAATTAGGCCCAAAACCGCCTCCATAAAGCCCAAATGCGACTAATGGACCTTTAGAGTTTAATTGGGCCTAATGGGCCTAAATTGATTTCTGGGCTTATGGGGTAACTCCCGGATTGCACTTTGGTTATTGGGTTTGACCCGAGTTGACCAAAAGTCCACGCCTTAAGAAATTAATTAAAAGCCCATTGGACTTTAATTAAATTGACATTGGACGTTAATCGGGCTTTGAGACCCATAACGATTAAATTTGGAATTTAAGTCGTAAAAGTTCGTTAATAAAGTGTAATATTTAATTTGGAATTAAATAAGTGAGTTAGTATTAAATACATATTAAATTGGATTTAATGTTGTAGTTTAATTTAATTCGAGAATGCGTACTTTGAGTACTTATTCACAAAACGAGTTTGACTGGCGCAAAATCAAATCGTTGTTTGAACATTGGATGGTCACTAACTATCAGATTAATTAATTGGATTAGATTGATTGATAACATGCTTGTGTGAATACATGATTCTGATGCATGAATGATGTATATCGGATGGATATTATATGGGTGGGGTAATTTTAGAAATGTTGTAATAAATTTGATTTATTAATTAGACCTGCATATCCAGCCTTATCACCTCCATACTCTTTGTATTCTCTTCTCACCTATTCCCCTCAATGTAAATGAGGTTTCTTTAGAAGTGTAGTGTAACGGGTAGAAGTAATACACGTGCTAGCGGGAGAGAGAAAGAGAGAGATTTAATCTAGGATCATTGTGTAAGGATCCATCCGCATATCATTATTATTTTATTTATACACGCTTTATTATGTGTTTAGAATGCATTTTTAAGGGTGTATGATGATGAGACCTTAACAAAGATAATAAATTGGTTGCCAATTTGCACGCGAAAAACCTTCAAACAATATTAAGCGTTTTTCCTTCCATTGAGTGATTCTCACTCAAGATCCAAGACTGGCATTGGCTTGTTGGCCAAAGTCAAGGCCTTTGTCCATCGAAGATGTGTTTGAATCACGAAGGCTTTGTTCCATATTAGTGTCTTGTCCAAGTTGTGGTTTGTTGGCCAAAGTCAAGACCACTTCTTGTCCATCGACATTGATTACGAAGCTTTCCGTGGTCAATGGGTCGTGCTTAACTGGGATCACTAAGTTTGTTGTGCCAAAGCCAAGACTTAGTTGATTCAGAGGAAAAAGGTTAGGCAATACATTGGATGTATTGGCATATATAAGATATATGTTTCGGACTTGGATGTCCCCCTACTGGATCTAGGAATTGGATTGGATCCAATTGATCTTAGAGATCTATCTGTTAATTATCATACAATTTGTTGGCCAAAGTCAAGATTGTGTGATATTTAACGGGATCCTAGCCCGCTAGGAAACACGGTTTCCCGAGTACTCAACAGAGGGTTAGAGGCTCGCCGAAAAATAGTGGGAGCCAAGAATTGAATTTGCAATATTCATTTAATTACTTGCCATACGTGCTCAAAACAAATATCATTCGTCAAATAAATTAAATGTTAGTTAGACAAATATTTAAATGTTGTTTTAATAAATAGTTGGACTATATTCAAACTATTCATTTATAGTTGATTTTATAATTGGATTATAGTAATCAATATAATTGATTTTAATCTATTAAATTATAGTTGATTAAATAGTTGGACTATTGTAATCATTATAATAAATAATACCTTAATCGTTGATTAAATAGTTGGACTATTAAAATCAAGATAAAATTGAAAGATTGACGTTTAATACATAATCCTAGGGAAAATGTATTTAAATGGTTTAATTTTCAAATTGGGAATAAAATTTCAAGATGGTCCTGGAAAATTAATAAGTTACTTTATTTGATAAAATAACATATTATGCCTAAGCCTGGAGTTAAGCAAATAGTAGAGCATAATCTTTGGAAGATTAATGTGATGATAACTTTAGTGCTTAATCCATTTAGCTTGTCGCAATAGACTCCTTAATTTCTGAATCAGAACTAAGGATTAGATCCTTAAAGTATGATAATGAAATTGAAGGATCTTCATAAATCTATACTTAGATTTTAGAAGTACTTAATTGCAATAATAACTCTTGGAAAGTTAATGACTATTCTCAATGAGACAAAGTCAAACTTTACAATAAGGCAAGTCGCGTAAGGCGCACCTCACTTCGATATTCTAGAAACCCATGGCTTGGCCAAAGGCTTCTGGAATATGGAAAAAGGGAAAAGGCAAAATCATTATAGTCTTCTGGGAAGATAAAGGACATATCCTAAAATGTCTGCTTAAATTGTGGCAAATGGGATCGCGGAAGCGTGACTGCCGTTTAGACAAAGCAAACATGAATGAGTTGAAGAACGAGCAAGGCTCTGACTTCAAATATGTTTGTCGTAAATATATTCACTACTAGTATTAAAATTGGATTTTAGATACTTAGTGTGATATTAATATATATATATATATATATTGATGTTCAGAATCTGCTATGAGCAGGATAATGACATCAATTGAGATTCATCTGCGAATTAGAAACGGGACGAAAGTCGCTGTTTTAACCGTAGATACCTAAGTTTGGGAACTACCTTGACGATTTGTACCTAAATTTAGAAACTGTTATAATGTAACTAGTTTGACTAGAAACATTATCTCTATATCAGTGTTTGACCTGCTGCGGGTGAACCTTTATATTCTAGAACACTAAAGTGTTTTATTATATAAAAATGATATTGAGATAAACACATTAGATGTGAATAACAGAATTTATATTTTGAATATAAATAAATCACAAACATATTGACGTGACAAACAAATAGCTCAAACTGATTTGATCAGAAGGAACTGATGTGACATTATTGTCTGGGACACAATTAAAAAAGACTCGTATATCCACACTTTTGAAGAGTGGGTACTCGGACTAATTTGATACCAATCAAATAAAGTCTACGAATCTAGTTTATTGGGCAAAGTGCCTAAAACACTATTTACTTGGTAAAAGTGTAAAAGCCACCGATCTGTTAGCCCTAGTTCATAGTGAAGCAAGTGGGCCCATGTCTGGCTAGGCTAGAGATGGATATGAATATGAATATTTTGTGACCTTTACGGATGTGGCATCGCGTTATGGTTATGTGTTTCTTTGAAACACAAATCGGAAACTTTTAGAGTTTCGACACAAAATAGACAAACAGATCGGCTAAAGTATTAAACCGTCGCGGTAAGACCGTAATGGAAAATACTTAAGCAATAAGTTTCTTATATACTTGAAAGAGTATAGTATTCTTTCAATGAGGACTCCTCCCGGAACACGTCATTTTGACGGTGTGTCCGAACTGAGTAACCGAATTTTGTTGGACATGATAAGGTTAATCATGAGTCGCTCTGAGCTACCATTTCCTTCAATGGATACACATAAACAGTGCAGAACTTATTTTGAATAAGGTTCCATAAAATCTGTTTGACAGATATCATATTAGATATGAACAGGAAAGAAACCGGGTTTTCTCATTCCTGAATATTTGGGAATGCTAGGCATATGTTTGGATGATACCAAACTAAAACCCGAATTGGATAAGTGTCTAATTATAGGTTATCTTAGGGATACCAAAGTATAGTACTTATACCTCTCACCTGAGAATAATTAGATTGTTGCTCACCATGCGGTTTTCCTAAGAGGAATACCGATATGCAGTGGTAAGTGGGAGGATAGTAAAACTCGATGAAAATCGGAGTAATACTATTCCAGGCATCGATTCCTAATGGAACACAAATAGTTCATCAAGGATGAAACTATTACCATAATCTTCGAATACACAAGAACCACGTATGTCGGAGAGAGTCAGAAAACAACCTGGGGTATGGGTTTCTGATCTCACCTCATAAAGATGTCAATTTTATTGAGGTATACCAACTGATTACGTATGAGGAAGTGATACAAGGTATCGAATCCCTATTATGACAAAGTGTCATGAGTCCGAAATGGATTCCATGTATATCAACTTAGTTTGAATACTAGTTGTACCGCAAGGCATTGTGCCTATTGGTACTTATAAGTCTTCAAGGAAGACATACATGGATGGCAACATACCAACGTATAAAGCTAGGCTTTTAAAAGAAATGTATCGTTATCAACATTGTGTTGATTACGATTCAACCTTTTACCTGTTGCCACGGTAAATCCATTTGGATAATGCTTGCTAATGCTGCATGTTTCATTTGTGAAATATGTCAGCTGAACCGGAAAATCGCTTTCCTTAAACGAAAACCTTTCGGAGGATGTTTACAACATCATGTCGGTTTTGTCGTACCAAAACTAGCAAACAAGGTTTGCGGGTTATACAATCCATGTTTGGATTAAAGCAAGCATAGGTTCTAGGAATTATCATTTTGATGTAATCATAATGGTGTATGATTTAATTCAAAACGAAATGATTCTTGTGTATATAAGAGGGTTAGTGGGGAGCGCACTGACAGTAAATGTCCTATAAAATAATGATAATATATGTCATTTCTTGGAAATAATATTCCCATAACAAACAATCGGCGAAAGCTTGTCTTTCGATAAAACTCTCCGAGAAATCGTACATTGAAAAATGTATGCGACCTGATGTCTCATACGCTTTGAGCATATGGATTCACAAACAGGCCAATCTTAGTGATAATCACTGGATTGATGTTAAGAACATCCGTTAGTATCTTAGAGAACTAAGGATGTTGTCTTAGTCTGTGGAGAATGAGAACTTGAAGTGACTGGGATCACTACTGCAAGTTTCCTAAATCGATAAAATGACTATAAGTCGCAAACGGTATTACAAAGTTTGAATAACGGAACAGTGAGCTGGAAATCTTCCAAGCAAGACACTGTTACCGAATAAGCAACAAATACGGGTTATTACTGCAGCTGAGGCGGCAATAGAAGCCTTCTGGGTCGATAATAAATCTAATTAGATTAGATATAGTTCTGTTAGCAGCTGAGCTAGGCGTCAGTACAGGCTAAAGAATTAATGGTCTCATCAACGATCCAGATAAATACTTCGACTATTCATCTGATTCGTTCGGATCATACATCGTGGCGATGTGATGATCGAATAAATCGCATCAGATGATAATCATGCAAATCCGCTGACGAAAGCATTTCCTCAGTAATTTGAGCCAACCGTACATAGTTCGGGTGTCAGACACTCGAGTGACTGGCTATAGGCCAAGTGGGAGATTGTTGGACAATTATGACCCATATCGTCACTATTTGTACAGATCATGGTGTTGTTGTACAAATTAACTATGTGACAAATGAGATTGCTCTCTTATCATTTGTGATTAGATCACCTAGATGTGTAAATGATAGGAGGTCCCTATGATTAGTTCCCGGATTGAGAATGATATGAGACAATATCAGTCCACAAAGGATTAATCATTAAATATCCCTAGTCAGAGCATTGTCGAGAATGGACATCGATAAATGCGTAAAAGACTAATATTACACTTGTGCGCGTTTATAAGGGCACAACTGCATAGTTCTCATACATTTTGGTATATGATACTCATGCAAGTGTAATAGGAGGTTGTGTTTTACCGATGGTACGGGACACAGCTTCGCTCTGGATAGACCCCCTCAGAATTCCATTGGTAGTATGACTATATGTCTATGGAAGTCCGAAATCAGGGTAGGTGTATTTGGTCTTAACCTGAGACTTGCACCGCTAATACTTGCGACAATCAATATACTTTGGTTTTGGTCGTCCAGGGCTTTAACCGGTTTCTGTGTACGCCTCTTCTGGGTATATCGAGAATCGTAGTATATTGGGTGTGATGTCAAGACGGAAGTATCACTCCATTCATAGTGGAGATGATGGTCACGTAGGATACGAGACTGGTTCTCTTAAATGCTGCAGCTATCGGGATATTATGACAAGGTCATCTATATCCGATTATAGAGACTAGTTACCAGACATCCGACATGTGCTTCGTACGGGGCAGACACAGTTCCAGCCCCAGGCCTAGCACGTGATCATCCGATACTGGATCGACATACACAATACTAGGCATGGCGATACGCCTGATAAAGATCGCTTATTCCTGTAAGCATGTTTCTGGAGAATTGGGTAGGCATGGCGATTTGCTAAAAGCCAACCTTATCTTGTAAATCGGTATAAACGTAGTACGAGGTACTTACGTGTTCGGATAGTCCAACGATCGTATTTACTGCCAACATATTCGGGGATCTCATGGGTCACTTTCCGAAGATTCACCGATGACGTATGACTCGTACTTTATTAATCTGGGATTAATTAAATGAGAGAAAAAAATTAATCTGAGATTAATTGCGGAGATATTTTATCTGGGATAAAATATCATTAAAGAGAGAAAACGATTAATTTGGAATTAATCGATAAAATTAATATATTCGATATATTAAACAAAATTGGATTTCAACGCGGAATTAAAATTAGATTTTAATTCGGGCAAACGAACGTGAATAGTGATTTCGCTAGGCATAATCATTTAATTGCGTCGCAACGGAAAATTCGTTAATTTGGAATTAGCGAATCCGAGCCCGGGATTTTTTGCGAGCGCATTCGCATTTCGAATTCGAGTGCGGCACGCAAGTCAAATCAAGCGTCAAATCATTAGTCACATCAAACGTCAAATCAAATGTCACTTTGAGTGATGTGACAAGTTGTCACTTGATTGAGTGATGTGAGTTGATGTGAATAGTGATGGAGGTGGTTGGAAAAGTTAAAAGGCTTCTACCTTTGACTTTTAGAAAATAGAAATGTGTATATGCTTAATTTTGGAAATTAAAAATGTATATACACAATTTCTCTTCTCACCAAAATCGATCTCTCTCTCTCTTTTTCATTTTGGAGCCAAAAACTCCTTCTTCTCTCACAGTCTAGGACCGATTTCTCCCTTCTATTTTTTTGGTTCTCACCGTGACAGTGAAGGAGAAACAAAAGTGAATTTTGTGGCAAAATTCCAAGGAGCTAGCACTCAAATGAGTCTATACAAAGGTGATAGGGAACTAACTACATGATCAAGGAATCAACACAAGCTTGGAGCTTGCATGGAGGACCACCTAAAGCCGAAAATGGTGGAGAAAAATTCAGCCACTGCCGTGACTTGGAGAAGGCAGAAAGTTGAAGTGTTCTTCGTCGCATCCAGTCCGTTCAATGTGAGTATGATTCCGCCATACTTTGTTATGTATTCACATGTGTTTTATGTTGATTTCATCCTTGGGACCTTAATAGAAACCAACACAAAGGTGATTAGTCACACCTAATTTTACATATTGAATTAAGCCTACCTAATAATTGATTATGACTTTTATTAATTACAAATTACATAAGTTTTTCTATACATACTAAGCTTGAGTAATGTTTTAATTAAGCTTGAGAAAGCTAAATACAAGCAACAATTAGAGAAATTAGCCTAAGTTAGAGAAGTTTTTAGAGAAGTTTTGGAAGATTTCTACATTATTTCAACTAATGAAATCTATATTGGATCTTAGAGTGAAACTTGCTAGCATTGGAATCAAGATTTAATCTTGGAGTCAAGCTTGCTAACTTTAGAATTTCTCCACAATATTTCAACAAGGAAAAGTAGATTGGATCTTTGAATCAACCTTACTAGATAAATTTGATTTTCTCCAAAAGCTATGTTTTTCAATAGTGAGTTTTCATTACTGAGATATATAGTGATGAATTATGTATTAGATACATAATAACATAATTTGATGTTGAAATTAGGCTAATTAATTATGTTAGGATGCTTTAGAAGTATAAACACAATATGCTTGTAATTGAGTCAAAATATTTATGTTAGACATAGACATAAAATTAGAGTTAGGAACTCTAGATAATAGCTTGGAGCTAAGGCTATCATTCTAGAATCACTTGACCATATTTGGGTGACCTAGAATTATTCATGAGTCATTTCATTGGGATTCTATTTTGGTTTGTAATTTGATTTAAAGAAATACATATATATATATATATATATATTTAGAATATATATATATATATATATATATATATATATGTTTGTTGTATAACATGTGTTTTGTTTGGTTTTGAAATTAAAAATAGTTTGGGTGATTTTAAAATGTCTTTAAGGTTTTAGGAAAAAAAAATAGCATTAGGTCTAATATGCATGTTATGCAAGCAGCTTGCTTGAGCAGCATGCGCATGCAAGCTGGATGCGCAGCATGCGTAAGCTGCTGCCAGCAACATGCTGGCTGAGCAACTAGCCTGCTCGCCCTCAGGCGATACACGTTTTTCAGGTTTTGTCACTTTTTGGTCTTTCCGGAAACACTCGTAATGGAATATGGTATTTCATAAAAATATTTTAAAAATATACCCATTGGAGATATCTGCGCAGGTTACCGATTCGACCCTAGGGGTTCCACATCCCCTCCAACAGAATGGTATCAAAGCAGGTCTTAACCATATAATACATGTTGCATGTTTGACATGTATTTGAATCTATGCCTATGTATTTTAATTTAATTATGAACTACATGTTTTAAATTAAAATTTTTATTTTGACCCAATTATGTTAATGACTTGATTATCATAAATCACCAGTGATTAGGTGATTGTTTTAATTAAGTACTAATATTAATAATGTTAGAGCATTATTAGATGGTCTGTCTTGTCAATACGGAGATGAATGAGTTCTTACTACTTATGCCCAAGACTGTCGGTAGTGTGAGGGTATAAGTGCTCGGAATTTAAGTCACTCTGGTAAAACATTAGATGTATCGTGATGAGTTAACGTAGTCACCCAATACCTTCATTATTGTGATGATGTGCTTAAGAAGATCATTAGTGCGCATTGACAAGTATACATCTGGATCACGTCTTAATCCAATACCACCATTATTGTGAGGATAATAAATGTTTCAGAACCAAACTAGGAGTCACATGAATGTGATTGACCTTGGAGGTCTACCTAATCAGTTTATAAAGGCCAGGACCGTCAATAGTGTGAGACTGGAGTAAATGTCATGAGATCCACTTCCCGCTATGAAATTTTGATAATCAAATTTCTATTTTTCCGTTAAGGGAGATTACAGAATTACGTAAAGTAGTGGGAGGGCACTAATAGATTTAAAATTCCATAATCGTATTATTTTTTTTATATTGAAATGAAAAATATACTGCTATTATTTAATTGTTGTCTTAATGATGGCTGGCGCAAATCCATTAGCGTGACTTTTGCATTCTAATAAATTACAAAGAGCCGAGAACTATTTTTAATGAAAAATGAACATCCGTCTTGTCTTGGAATCAAAACGATTGAGGTATGTTACGCTTAATCCAATATCTATCGAAATTATTCCTAATTTGTTTAGTCAGTACCTAAATATACCAAAGTCTTGGAGCATTATAAGATCACTCAAGGAGTTTTTCGTAGCAAATCAAGAAATTGAAATATATCAGAGGTCTAAGGAACTATTCCATGCTTCGCTTAAGGATGAAAGAGTGGTTAGCATTCATGTTTTGAACAAGATTGACTAGATCTGATATATGGACCAAATGAAGGTCCATGTCTTGACTCGACATTAGCCATTGGGGAATGTTCCCATCAACTGGACCAGATGAATGCAGGATAATCTCCAGCTGACTAATCCTGAAGAGGACCGGGAGAGTCTTCAATGTCGTCTGGACTATATGAAGTCCAAGATAATCTTCAATCGACCAAACCAGCTTAGGGTCGGGGAAGTCTTCAATGTCGTCTGGACCAGATGAAGTTCCAGATCTTGAACTCAATTCGACATGAGCCATTGGGGAATGTTCCTGTCGACTAGACCAGATGAAGACCATGACAATCTCAAGCCGACTGATTCTTAAGAGGACCATGGGAGTCTTCAATGTCGTCTGGGCCAGATGAAGGTCTAAGTTTTGATCTTGACTCGACATGAGCTATAAGGAAATGTTCTCGTTGACTGGACCAGATGAAGGTCAGGATAATCTCCAACCGACTGATCCTAAAAAGGACCAGGTGAGTCTTTAATGTCATCTGGACCAAATAAAGGTTCAGGTCTTGATCTTGACTCGACTTGAGCCATTGGAGAATTTTCCCTTTGACTAGACCTGATGAAGGTCAGGACAATTCTCTAGCCTACTTATCCTGAAGTGGACCATGGGAGTCTTTAATGTCGTCTAGACAAGATGAAGGTCCAGATCTTGATCTCGACTAGACTAGATGAAGGCCATAACAATCTCCAGCCTACTACTCCTGAAGAGAACCAAGGGAGTCTTCAATGTCGTCTGGACCAGATGAAGGTCCAAGTCTTAAACTCGACTCGACATGAGCTATTGGGGAATGTTCTCGTCGATTGGAATAGATGAAGGTCAGGACAATCTCTAGATGACTGATCCTAAAGAGGACCAGGGGAGTCTTTAATATCGTCTGTACCGGATGAAGGTCCATGTCTTGATCTTGACTCGACATGAGCCATTGGGTAATGTTCTCGTCGAATTGACTATATTAAAGCCAAGACAATCTTCAGCTGACTGATCTTGAAGAGGACCAGGGGATTCTTCAATATCGTCTGGACCAGATGAAGGTCCAGGTCTTGATCTTGACTCGACATGAGCCATTGAGGAATGTTCTCGTCGACTGGACCAGATTAAAGCAAGGACAATCTTCGGCCGATTGATCCGGATGGGGACCAAGAGAGTCTTCAATATTGTCTGAACTGGATGAAGGTCCAGATGTTGATGTATGTTGTATGACATTACCTTTGAGCTTGAAACCACGAATCATCTTAGTAACAAGATAAAAATACTTTTACCTATCGTTTGGAGACTGGGTCATCTGAACTTTTTGATAGATCTGGAAGTTAGCCAACGATGTCGTGTCGAATGGAACTTGTTTGGCTATGATGTTGCCTGCATGAAATTACGAATATGATTACAAGGTAGTGAAATTTATAGGAGAGCATGTCGGTTGGGACAATTGGTGGCTCTTGTGGGTTTAAACCAGGTTATGGTCTGAGCCGAGGGAAGATCCCATTGTAACTTACTTATATTCTTTATGCCGTATGAGGAATTGGGAGTTCCTGATCTTTAAGGAAGACTATTCTCTTCCAAGTTATCATAGCTTCTTCCTTTCAGATTGCCCTCACTCCACTAGACCCGATGAAGGTCCGAGGGAATCTTCACTCCACTATACTTGATGAAGGTCTAAGAGAGTCTATGATCGACTGGACTTGATGAAGGCCCATGATGGTCCTCACTCAACTGAACCTAATGAATGCCCAAAGGAGTCTTCACTCCACTGGACCTAATGAAGGTCCATGAGATTACGGTCGACTGGGCATGATGAAGGTCCATGAGACTACGGTCGACTGGACCTGATGAAGGTCTTCACTCCACTGAACCTAATGAAGGTCCAAGTGAGTCTTCACTCCACTATAAATAATAAAGGTATATGAGAATCTTCATTCCACTAGACCCGATGCTAGGACTTATGGAGGTCCAAGAGAGTTCATTTAAGTGGACCTGATGAAGGTCCATGAGAGTCTTCGGTCCACTAGACCTGATAGAGGTCCTCGGGGTTCTTTACTCTTCCCGACCTGATGAAGGTCGATTCTTGGGGTTCTTCACTCTACCTGACATGATGAATTTCATGAGGCTTCAGACGACTGGACCTAATAGAGGTCCTCGGGATTCTTCACTCTACCTGACCTGATAAATGTCGGAAGGCTTTAGTCGATTGGCCCAATGGAGGACTTCATACGTACTCAGGAGTTGACGGAAATCCATACATGTCGTATGGAGAATAGATGACTATCATTCCATGTCAACTGGAGAAGATGAATATCATTCATGTCATCTAGAGAAGATGACAATCCTTTCATGTCGCCGGAGTAGATGACAACTCCTTCATGTCGTCTGGAGAAGATGATTATCCTCTCTTGTAGTTCATATCGACTAGAGAAGATGACAATCCTTTCATGTCATCTGGAGAAGATGAATATCTTTTTATGTCGTGTGGAGAAGATGACAATTCATTCATGTCATCTGGAAGATATGGCAATCCTTTCATGTCTCTGAAGGAGATGATATTACATCAATGTCATATGAAGAAGATGATAATCGTTTCATGTAGTTTGGAGTTGATGGCAATCTATCCATTTCATATAAGGAATACGGTTATCCTTTCACGTAGTCTGGGTCCGTGGATCCATTATATAGCCTCATGTTTGGGGGGTGAACTTTCATGAGAGTTCTATGGAAATGATGGACCCAAAAATGGAGTATCTGAGATCGTGTCGGCTTAGATTTTTCTCATTGGTAGTCTGACACCAGGTCGGTTGGAGAGATCTGTTGGCTTCTTTGGTGATTTAGTGGACAGTCGTCTGATAGCGAATTGTTGAATGCTTCCAAGAGATTGGATTGAATGGAAGGATTGTTGGGGTGATCATTAGCCTTGCGCCTTTTGGAGGTTGAAGAAATCTGCTCCAATTGCTTTTGGAGATTGCTATTGGAGCTTCGCATGGCTAGATTTTCCTCTCTCAATGATTGTAACTGTTCTTGTAGAGCGGCTAATTATGCGACCATGGGGTTTGGCGTTTACTTGTTGCTTGAAGCCATAAGTGATTATATTTGTAAGGGTCGTAGACTGAAGGGATCTTTTCTTGCTAAAAATCGCTAAGGCCCCATGGTGGGCACCAAATTATAGATGTTGGATTTCGCCTGAGGTCTACAATCGAGAACTTGTGTGGTGGGGCACTAGTGATCGATCCTACAAAACGAAGGTAGAGTGGGCGGGGAGCCTTTTAACCTCCCTGGACTTCCGTGAGGGCGGTGGCCGATGTTTAGAGGGTGAGAGGCTTTGAGAGATCAAGTATGAATGCTCAAGCTTGCCCCTCTCTCAAGAAGAATGTTGTCCACTAGAATACTTAAGTTGGACTGAATCATAATTCTGAATTATGCTTCCTTTAAATAGGTTTTGAGGTGTCACTTTACAGTTAGAACATGAACTGTATTTATGGGGGTGGGCCCCACTAACATGTTAAACATTTGCCTTTCGGTGTTGCATCAGCTAATTTTACGGAGATTAATCAAAGGTGAAATGATACTTTTTCGGTGGAAAGCAAATGGGCTGCTTTGAAGGCTTTCGCTGGAATACGGGTGAGATGCAAAGTGTTTGGACCTATGGTCAAATCTTGGTCTGGATACTGTTGAAAGGTATTAGGCTTATATTGAACCTATGATGAAAAATTGATTATGCTCTTGGCCCAAATTTGGCCCGTACAATGTCTTGGGTAGCTTAGATGTTAGAAAAACCATCTCAAGCTATCACGTCATCATGAATGAATACATTTAATCATTCATGAGGATGATTAGGATTGCATGATTTAATACACTAATCATGTTCGAACACATATTTTTAGACTTTGTGCAGGAGGATCCGTTTGGTTCCTTCTTAGAACATTGGCATCTGAGCACCAATTTCGTGAGTGAATACTCATTTCCAGGATCGAGATCACATTATAAGCACAGATAGCAGTTGGTAAGTATTAATTTATCATTGAACTCATGCAATTTTTGGATATAGAAGGAACAAGAACTAGGATGTCAGCCCATCCTAATTAAGGTCTTCGTGCATACTCACACGAATGGATATGATCAATAGACATTTATTGACCAGACATCATGTGACGTGCATGTAAGATTTATAACTATATTTGTCAAAAAAAGTGTTTTTTTTTTTACTAATTAACATAAATTTATCTATATATTTCACAGGATATACTTTGGGCTAGAACAAAGATGACACAGAACAATGGAACTGTGGATGAGTCATACTTGTTCTATGATATTTTTGGTGGAGAGAATAGAAGCTGTGTTTATGGCCTTGGCTCACAGGCAATAGTATATTATGGTCCTACCTCGACATTTGTGACATCTACACCTTTTGGACGTGAAATTTCACTGCAGGTGAAGATGAGCTTCGGTGACAAGTGTAGGAAGACTGAAGCCGTGTGTAGGAAGAACGCACTCATGATGTTGAGCCTTTTGCACATCTTGAGACAATACTGAACTAACAATAACATATGATTGCTTCACTTATACATGGCTTACCTTAGCCTCAACCTCATGCTGATAGTTAGAGATTTAAACAGTTTTTATGTTTTTTTACCTTTTTATGTAACTGGTTACATTGACATTTGAAATTTATTGTTATGGAAAATGTTAACGAGTGCCCTAATGACACTCATTAATGGTCCATTTTAGGAAAATTTTCATGGGAAAAATGAAAAAATAATTAATATTTTGATAATTTTTTGTATTTACCATAAAAATGATGTGAAAATTTTCCAAAAATTGATCATTAATGAGTTCCCTTAGGACACTCGTTAGCATGACCCGTAATGTTATATATGCAATATGAATATTTTTTTACATATGACAATTTGTTTATTAATACTGGTATTTGTTGGACAGTTATGACCCATAGCGTCACTATTTGTACAGATCATGGTGTTGTTGTACAAATTAACTATGTGACAAAGGAGATTGCTCTCTTATCAATTGTGATTAGATCACCTAGATATGTAAATGATAGGAGGTCCTTATGATTTGTTCCTGGATTGAGAATGATATGAGACAGTATCAGTTCACGAAGGATAAATCATTAAATATCCCTAGTCAGAGTATTATCGAGATTGGACATCGATAAATGCGTAAAAGACTAGTATTACACTTGTGCGCGTTATGAGGGCATAACGACATAGTTCTCATATATTTAGGTATAGGATACTCATGCAAGTGTAATAGGAGGTTGTGTTTCACTGATGGTACGGGAAACAACTTCGCTCTGAATAGACCCCCTCGGAATTCCATTGGTAGTATGACTATGTGTCTATGGAAATCCGAAATCAGGGTAGGTGTATTTGGTCTTAACCTGAGACTTGCACCGCTAATACTTACGAAAATCAATATACTTTGGTTTTGGTCGTCCAGGGCTTTAACCGGTTTCTGTGTACGCCTCTTCTGGGTATATCGAGAATCGTAGTGTATTGGGTGTGATGTCAAGACGGAAGTATCACTCCAGTAATAGTGGAGATGATAATCGCGCAGGGATACAGAACTGGTTCTCTAAAGGGTTGCAACCATCGGGATAATATGACTTGGTCATGATTATCCGATAATAAAGAGACTAGTTGCTTGTGATCCGATATATGCTTCGTACGGGATAGACACTGTACCAGCCTCAGGCCTTGCATGTGATCATCCGATACTGGATCGAGATACGCAATACTATGTATACTACGCCTGATACAGATCCTATATTCCTGTAAGGATGTTTCTAGAGAATTAGGTAGGCATGGTGTTTTGCTAGAAGCCAACCTTGTCTTGTAAATCGGTACAAACGTAGTACTAGGTACTTACGTGTTTGAATAGTCCGATGACCAGATTTACTGCCAACATATCCGGGGATCTCATGGGTCGCTTCCCAAAGATTCACCGATGACGTATGACTCACACTTTTATTAATCTGGGATTAATTAATGAAGAGAGAGAAAATTAATCTGGGATTAATTACAGAGATATTTTATCTGGGATAAAATATCAATACAAGAGAGATAACGATTAATTTGGAATTAATCGATAAAATAATATATATGATATATTATATGAAATTAGATTTCGACGCGGAATTAAAATTAGATTTTAATTCGGGCGAAAGAGTTAATTTAGAATTAATTCGTTAGCGACGTGAATAGTGATTTCGCTAGGCATAATCATTTAATTACGTCGCAACGGAAAATTCGTTAATTTGGAATTAGCGAACCCGAGCCCGGGATTGTTTGCGAGCGCATTCGCATTTCGAATTCGAGTGCGGCACGCAAGTCAAATCAAGCGTCAAATCACTAGTCGCATCAAGCGTCAAATCATTAGTCACTTTGAGTGATGTGACAACTTGTCACTTGATTGACATGAGTGATGTGAATAGTTAATGGAAGTGGTTGGAATTAATTGCCTTGACTTTTTGTATTTGATAAATCAATTATTTGATTTTTTGGAAATGAAAAATTGTGTATTAGATACACAAAATCAAATACAAAATCACTTCACTCATTCTCTCTCTTGGCTCACGAATTGGAGCCAATTTCTTTCATCTCTCTCTTGGCAGCCCACTGCCGAGATCCAGGGAAGAAAAATGGGAAGCAAAAGTCACGATTTTGTGGCAAAATCGGGAGTGCTAGCACACTACGAAGTCATGCGAAGGTGATAGGGAAGTCCACTCATGAGCTTGGAATCATTTGACGAAGCTTGGAGCTTGTTCAAGGAGCAACAATGGCCGAATCTTGGAGAGGATAGCAGCTCACTGCCGAGTAGTCCAGTGGGCAGAAAATCAATTTTTGTTGCCTCGCGCGTCGCTCAACCGATCAATGTGAGTATTCCGCAACTCTCTCGTTGTATTCGCACATGTATTTCTTACTTTGTATTCGATCCTTGGGACCGTAGAACTCCAACAATGGTATCAGAGCGATTGAAAAGCATGAAATTTGATTAGGGCTTAAAATTTGGGTAAAATGTGTTTGAGCATGATTTGAATGAATTGGATGTTTGAGTATGATTAAAATATGTTTTATTGAGGATTGATTAGATCAATTTGAAGAAATTGTGTTTGGAACAAATTTCCCCAATTTTCTTAGCTTGGCCGAGAATGAGCATGCCCTAAATTGTCTTGGATTTTGATTTTTTGATCATTGGATGTGTTGGAAATCAATTGGGAATATTGATTTAATGTTGAATTGAATTTAATTGGATTGAATTTGATTTGGACATAAAATTTCCCCTTGGCCGAGAGCAAAATAACATGTATATGGGTTTGATTTTTGTCAAATTGTGTTGGACATGATTTAATGATGATAAGCATGATTAATTAGGCTAATTTGATGTTTTGGAAATATTGATTTGGGTGATTAATAATGCTATACACTTTGGTAATTAAATTGGGAATTTGGAATTTGGAATTTAATTATATTGGGCCTAATTTTGGAAATTGGACTTTTAAAGTTGTAAATGGGCTTATTGGGCTTGGTTGTACTAAGTTGGGTTTAGGCAAAATTGGTTGGATCCAATTGGGCCCAAAACCGCTTTCATAAAGCCCAAATGTGACTAATGGACCTTTAAATTTTAATTGGGCCTAATGGGCCTAAATTTATTTCTAGGCTTATGGGGTAATTTCCATATTGGACTTTGGTTATTGGGTTTGACCCGAGTTGACCAAAAGTCCAAGCCTTAAGAAATTAATTAAAAGCCCATTGGACTTTAATTAAATTGACGTTTGACGTTAATTGGGCTTTGAGACCCATAGCGATTAAATTTGGAATTTAAGTCGTAAAAGGTTTATTAATAAAGTGTAATATTTAATTTGGAATTAAATGGCGAATTAGTGTTAAATACAAATTGAATTGGATTTAATTATGTAGTTTAATTTAATTTGAGAAATCGTACTTTGAGTACTTATTCGCAAAACGAATTTGACTCGCGCAAAATCAAATCATTGTTTGAACATTGTGTTGGCAAATCTAAGGGTCCCAAGGATCACAAATCAAGCATGAAACATAAGTGAATACATTCGAGAAGTCGCGGAATACTTACATCGATCGGTTGAGCGACGCTTTGATGAACAAAAATTCATTTTCCCCTTGCTAATGCATTCGGCAGTGGGCTGAAATTCTGTCCAGAATTTTCAGTTTTGTTTCATCATTTGAAGCTCCAAGCTTTGTGATTAAATGATTCCAAGCTCGCGGGTGGGTTTCCCTATCACCTACGGACAACTCCGAGTGTGCTAGCACCAAGATTTTGCAACAAAATCAAGCTTTTCTTCCTCTCCTTGCTCGGCAATATTGGGCAGTGAGCAGAAGCCAAAAACAGCCCCTTGGACGTGAATGGTGATAAGAAGAAAGAAGAGAGAATGGTTGAGAGAGAGAGAAAAAGTTGTAAAGTAATTTTGTGTATATGTTTTCCAAAAACATATACCAAAAATTTTGAAAACAAATACCAAATATTAAAATATTTGTATATGTCTTTCAAACATCACAATTGAGTGTTAAGCACTCAACCATCAACTCCCATCAAGTCACATCACTCAAGTGGTCAAGTCACTCAATCAATCAAGTTGTCAAGTCACATCAGTCAAAGTGACAAGTGATTTGACGCTTGAAACGACTAGCGATTTGACGCTTGATGCGACTAATGATTTGACGCTTGATTTGACTTGCGTGCCGCACTCGAATTCGAAATACAAATGCGCTCGCAAATAATCTCGGGCTCGGGTTCGCTAATTCAAAATTAACGAATTTTTAGTTGCGTCGTAATTAAATCTAATTTAATTAAATAATCATGCCAAGCATAATTACTATTCACGTCGCTAACGAATTAATTCTAAATTAATTCATTCGCCCGAATTAAAATCCAATTTTAATTCCATGTCGAAATCTAATTTCGTTTAATATATCGAATATATCAATTTATCGATTAATCTCAAATTAATCGTTCTCTCTTTTTAAATGATATTTTATCCTAGATAAAATATCTCCGCAATTAATCCCAGATTAATTTTCTCTCTCATCTAATTAATCCCATATTAATTAAAGTGCGAGTCATACGTCATCGGTGAATCTTTAGGAAGTGACCCATGAGATCCCCGGATATGTTGGCAGTAAATTCGGTCGTCGGTCTATCCGAACACGTAAGTACCTCGTACTACATTTATACCGATTTACAAGACAATGTTGGCCTCTAGCAAAACGTCATGCCTACCCAATTCTCCGGAACATCCTTACAGGAATAAAGGATCTGTATCAGGCGTAGTATACGTAGTATTGCGTATTTCTGTCCAGTATCGGATGATCAGATGCGAGGCCTGGGGCTGGTACAGTGTCTGCCCCGTACGAAGCATATATCGGATTACAAGCAACTAGTCTCTTTAATATCGGATAATCATGACCAAGTCATATTATCCCGACGGTTGCAACCTTATATAGAGAACCAGTTATGTATCCCTGCGCGATCATCAACTCCATATGACTGGAGTGACACTTCCATCTTGACATCACACCCAACACAATACGATTCTCAATATACCCAGAATTGGCGCACACAGAAACCGGTTAAAGCCCTGGACGACCTCAACCAAAGTATATTGATTGTCGTATATATTAGCGGTGCAAGTCTCAGGTTAAGACCAAATACACCTACCCTGATTTCGGATTTCCATAGACACATAGTCATACTACCAATGGAATTCCGAGGGGGTCTTATCCAGAGCGAAGCTGTTTCCCGTACCATCGGTGAAACACAACCTCCTATTACACTTGCGTGAGTATCCTATACCCAAATATATGAGAACTATGTCGTTGTGCCCTCACAACGCGCACAAGTGTAATACTAGTCTTTTACGCATTCATCGATGTCCAATCTCGATAATGCTCTGACTATGGATATTTAATGATTTATCCTTCGTGGATTGATACTATCTCATATCATTCTCAATCCAGGAACAAATCACAGGGACCTCCTATCATTTATATATCTAGGTGATCTAATCACAAATGATAAGAGTGCAATCTCCTTTGTCATATAGTTAATTTGTACAACAACACCGTGATCTATATAAATAGTGACGCTATGGGTCATAATTGTCCAACAATCACCCACTTGACCTATAGCCAGTCACTCGAGTGTCTTACACCCGAACTATGTATGTTTGGCTCAAACTATTGAGAAATGCTTTCGTCAGCGGATTTTCATGACTATCATCTGATGCGATTTATTCGATCATCACATCGCTATGATATATGATCCGAACGAATCAGATGAATATCCGAAGTATATATCTGGATCGTTGATGAGACCATTAATTCTTTAGCTTGTGCTGACGCCTAGCCCAGTTGCTAACAGAATTATATCTAATCTAATTAGATTATTATCGACCCAAATGGCTTCTATTGCCGCTTCAGCTGCAGCAATAACCCGAATTTTTTGTTTATTCGGTAACAGTATCTTGCTTGGAAGATTTCCAGCTCACTGTACCGTTATTCAAACTGTATAGTACCGTTTGTGACTTTTAGTCGTCTTTATCGGTTTAGGAAACTTGCTACAGTGATCCCAGTCACTTGAAGTTCTCCTTCTCCTCAGATTAAGACAGCATCCTTAGTTCTCTAAGATACCAACGGATGTTCTTAACACCAATCCAGTGACTATCACTCGGATTGGCCTGTTTGTGACTCCATATGCTCAAAGCGTATGAGACACCAGGTAGCGTACATTTTTCAATATACGATTCCACGGAGAGTTTTCGAAAGCTAAGCTTTCACCGATTGATTATTATGGGAATATCATTTCCAAGAAATGACATATTATCATTATTTATAGGAAATCCACTGTCAATGCACTCCCACTAACCCTCTTATATACACAAGAATCTTTTCGTTTTGAATTAAATCATAAACCGTTATGATTACATCAAAACGATAATTCCATGAACCTAATGCTTGCTTCAATCCAAACATGGATCGAATAACCCGCAAACCTTGTTTGCTTGTTATGGTATGACAAAACCGACATGATGTTATAAACATCCTCCAAAAGGTTTCCTTTTCAGGAAAGCGATTTTCCGTAAAGCTGACATATTTCACTAATGAAACCTGCAGCAGTTGCAAGCATTATCCAAATGGATTTACCATGGCAACAGGTAAAAGGTTGAATCGTAATCAACACAATGTTGATAACGATACCTTTCCGCTAAAAGTCTAGCTTTATACGTTGGTATGTTGCCATCCATGTATGTCTTCCTTGAAGACTTATACAGTACCAATAGGCACAATGCCTTGCGGTACATCAACTAGTATCCAAACTTGTTGATATACATGGAATCCATTTCGGACTCATGACACTTTGTCATAATAGGGAGTCGATATCTTGTATCACTTCCTCATACGTAGTCAGTTGGTATACCTCAATAGGATAGACATCTTTATGAGGTGAGCTCAGAAACCCATACCCCAGGTTGTTTTCTGACTCTCTCCGACCTATGCGGTTCTTGTGTATACGAAGATTAATGGTATAGTTTCATCCTTGATGAACTATTTGTGTTCCATTAGGATTCGATGCCTAGAATAGTATTACTCTGATTTTTATCGAGTTTTACTATCCTCCCACTTACCATTGCATATCGGTATTCCTCTTAGGAAAGCCGCATGGTGAGCAACAATCTAATTGTTCTCATGTGAGTTGTATAAGTACAATACTTATGGTATCCTTAGGATAACCTACAATTGGCACTTATCCAATTTGGGTTTTAGTTTGGTATCATCCAAACATATGCCAAGCATACCCAAATATTCTCAGGAATAAGAAACCTGTTTCTTTCCTGTTCATATCTAATATGAAATCTGTCAAACAGATTATTATGGAACCATATTCTAAATAAGTTATGCACTGTCTACTGCTTATCCGTTGAAGGAAATGGTTAGCTCAGACGACTCATGATTAACCTTATCATGTCCAACAAAATTGGTTTATCCAGTTCGGACACACCGTCACTTTGACGTGTTCCGGGAGGAGTCCTCATTGAAAGATTACTATACTCTTTCAAGTATATTAGAAACTTATTGCCTAAGTATTTTCCATTACGGTCTTACCGTGATGGTTTAATACTTCAGCTGATCTGTTTGTCTATTTCGTGTCGAAACTGTAAAAGTTTTCGATTTTTGTTTCGAAAGAAACACACAACCATAACGCGATGCCACATCCATAAAGGTCACGAAATATTCATATCCACCTCTAGCCTAGCTAGACATGGGCCCACTTGCTTCACTATGAACTAGGACTTACACATCGGTGGCATTTACACTTTTACCAAGTAAATAGTGTTTTAGGCACTTTGCCCAGTAAACTAGATTAGTAGACTTTATTTGATTAGAATCAAATTTGTCCTAGTACCCACACTTCGAAAGTGTGGATATACGATTCTTGTTTAATTGTATCCCAGACAACAATGCCACAATAAAGTTTCATCTGATCAAATCATTTTGAGCTATTTGTTTGTCATGTTATATATTTGATATTTTATTTATATTCAAAATATAAATGCTGTTATTCACATCTAATGTGTATATCTCAATATCATCTTTTAAAATAAAACACTTTAGTGTTCTAGAATATAAAGGTTCACCCGCAGCGGGTCAAACACTGATATAAAGATAATGTATCTAGTCAAACTAGTTATATTATAACAGTTTCCCAATTTAGGTACATACCCGAGGGTAGTTCCTAAACTTAGGTATCTACGGTTAAAACAGCGACTTTCGTCCCGTTTCCAATCCGTAGATTCAATCTCAATTGAGGTCAGTATCCTGCTCATAGCAGATTCTGAACATCAATTATATATATATATATATATATATATATATATATATACACTAAGTATCTAAAATCCAATTTTAATACTAGTAGTGAATACATTTGTGACAAACATATTTGAAGTCAGAGCCTTGCTCGTTCTTAAATTCCTTCATGTCTGCTTTGTCCAAACGGCAGTCACGCTTCCGCGATCCCGTTTGCCACATTTATGCAGACATTTTGGGATATGTCATTTATCTTCCCAGAAGATTATAACGATTTTGCCTTTGCCCTTTTCAACACTCCAGAAGCCTTTGGCCAAACGTCGGCCTTCTAGAATATCGAAGTAAAATGCTTGCCTAATTGCAATCTAGTACTTCTAAAATCTAAGAATAGATTTATGAAGATCCTTCAATTTCATTATCATACTTTAAGGATCTAATCCTTAGTTCTGATTCAGAAATTAAGAAGTCTACTGCGGTAAGTATAATGGATTAAGCACTAAAGTTATCATCACATAATCTTCCAAAGATTATGCTCTACTTGTTTGCTTAACTCCGGGCTTAGGCTTAATATATTATTTTATCAAATAAAATAACTTATTATTTTCCAGGACCATCCTAAAATTATTCCCAATTTGAAAATTAAACCATTTAAATACATTTTCCCTAGGATCATGTTTTAAATGATAATCTTTCAATTTCTATCTTGATTCTAATAGTCCAACTATTTAATCAACGATTTTGGTACTATTTATTATAATGATTACAATAGTCCAACTATTTAATCAACTATAATTTATAGATTAAAATCAATTATATTGATTACTATAATCCAATTATATAATCAACTATAAATGAATAGTTTGAATATAGTCCAACTATTTATTAAAACAACATTTAAATATTAGTCCAACTAACATTTAATTATTTGACGAATTGATATTTGTTTGAGCGCGTATGGCGAGTAATTGAACGAATATTGCAAATTCAATTCTTGCCTCCCACTATTTTTTGGCGAGCCTCTAACCCTCTGTCGAGTACTCGGGAAACCGCGTTTCCTAGTGGGCTAGGATCCCGTTAAATATCACACAATCTTGACTTTAGCCAACAAATTGTATGATAATTAACTAGGTAGATCTCTAAGATCAATTGGATCCAATCAAATTCCTATATCCGGTAGGGGGACATCCAAGTCCGAAACATATATCTCATATATGCCAATACATCCAATGTATTACCTAACCTTTTTCCTCTGAATCAACTAAGCCTTGGCTTTGGCACAACAAACTTAGTGATCCCAGTTAAGCGCGACCCATTGACCATGGAAAGCTTCGTAATCAATGTCGATGGACAAGAAGTGGTCTTGACTTTGACCAACAAACCACAACTTGGACAAGACACTGACATGTAACAAAGCCTTCGTGATTCAAACACATCTTCGACAGACAAAGGCCTTGACTTTGGCCAACAAACCAATGCCGTCTCGGATCTTGAGTGAGAATCACTCAATGGAAGGAAAGACGCTTAATATTGTGCGAGGGTTTTTTGATTGCAAATTGGCAACCAATTTATTATCTGTGTTAAGGTCTTATCATCATACACCCTTAAACATGCATTCTAAACACATAATAAAGCGCATATGATAAAATAATAATGATATGCGGATGGATACTTTACACAATTGATCCTAGATCAAATCTCTCCATTTCTCTCTCCCGCTAGCACAAATATTCCTTCTACCCGTTACACTACACTTCTAAAGAAACCTCATTACATTGAGGGGAATAGGTGAGAAGAGAATACAAAGAATAAGGAGGTGATAAGGCTGGACACGCAGGTCCAATTAATAAATCAAATTTATTACACAATTTCTAAAATTGCCCCACCCGACTAATATCCATCCGATATACATTATTCATGCATCGCAACCATGTATTCACATAAGCATGTTATCAATCAATCTAATCAAATAATTAATCTGATAATTAGTGATCATCCAATGTTCAAACAACGATTTGATTTTGCTCGAGTCAAACTCGTTTGCGAATAAGTACTTAAAGTACGAATTCTCAAATTAAATTAAACTATATCATAAATCCAATTTAATATGCATTCAATTCTAATTCGCTATTTAATTCCAAATTAAATATCACACTTTATTTACGAACCTTTACGACTTAATTCCAAATTTAATCGTTACGGGTCTCAAAGCCCGATTAACATCCAACGTCAATTTAATTAAAGTCCAATGGGCTTTTAATTAATTTCTTGAGGCGTGGACTTTGGTCAACTCAGGTCAAACCGAATAACCAAAATCCAATCCGGGAGTTACCCCATAAGCCTAGAAATCAATCTGGCCCATTAGGGCCCAATTAAACTTTAAAGGTTCATTAAGTCGTATTTGGGCTTTATGGAAGTGGTTTTGGGCCAATTGGATCCAATTTATTTGGCCTAAACCCACTTTGTACAACAAAGCCCAATAAGCCCATTTACAACATTTCAAGCCCAATTTCCAAAATTAGCCCAATTAACTAAATTACTAAAATCCAATTTCACAATTTAATTAATCAAAGTGCATTAACATAATTAATCGCCCATATCATTATTTCCAAAACACAAATTAGGCTAATTAATCATGCTCATCTACATCAATTAGTGTCCAACACAAATTAACAAAAAATCAAACCCAAATCATGCTTATTGTTCTCGGTAATGGAAGGGAAAATTATGTCCGATTCGGTTTCAATCCGATTAAATCCACAATCGACATTAAATCACATTCCCCGATTGATTCCAACTCATCCAATGAATCAAAAAACAAAAATCACCAAGAACACATAGGCCATTATTTTCGGCCAAGCTAAAAAAATTGGGGAATTTTGTTCCAAAAAAGATTTCAACAAATTGATCCAATCAATCCTTAATTCAAACACATTTAAGCATACTAATCAATCCAATTTTATTAATCATGCTCAAAATCAAGTTTGCCAATTTAAGCCCTAAATCAATTTCATGCTTTTAACCAAGCTCCGATACCATTGTTGGTAAATCTAAGGGTCCCAAGGATCATAAATCAAGCATGAAACATAAGTGAATACATTCGAGAAGTCGCGGAATACTTACATTGATCGGTTGAGCGACGCTTTGACGAACAAAAATTCATTTTCCTCTTGCTAATGCAGTCGGCAGTGGGCTGAAATTCTTGTCCAGAATTTTCAGTTTTGTTTCATCATTTGAAGCTCCAAGCTTTGTGTTATTATGATTCCAAGATCGCGGGTGGGTTTCCCTATCACCTACGGACAACTCCGATGTTGCTAGCACCAAGATTTTGCAACAAAATCAAGCTTTTCTTCCTCCTTGCTCGGCAATATTGGGCAGTGAGCAGAAGCCAAAAACAGCCCCTGGGCGTGAATGGTGATAAGAAGAAAGAAGAGAGAATGGTTGAGAGAGAGAAAAAAAAGTTGTAAAGTAATTTTGTGTGTATATGTTTTCCAAAACATATACAAAAAATTTTTGAAAACAAATACCAAATATTAACATATTTGTATATGTCTTTCAAACATCACAATTGAGTGTTAAGCACTCAACCATCAACTCCCATCAAGTCACATCACTCAAGTGGTCAAGTCACTTAATCAATCAAGTTGTCAAGTCACACATCACTCAAAGTGACAAGTGATTTGACGCTTGAAACGACTAGCGATTTGACGCTTGATGCGACTAATGATTTGACGTTTGATTTGTTTTACGTGCCGCACTTGAATTCAAAATGTGAATGCGCTCGTAAATAATCTCGGGCTCGGGTTCGCTAATTCCAAATTAACGAATTTTCCGTTGCGTCGTAATTAAATCTAATTTATTAAATAATCATGTCAAGCATAATTACTATTGACGTCGCTAATGAATTAATTCTAATTAATTCATTCGCCCGAATTAAAATCCAATTTTTATTCCGCATCGAAATCTAATTTCGTTTAATATATCGAATATATCAATTTATCGATTAATTCCAAATTAATCGTTCTCTCTCTTTAAATGATATTTTATCCTAGATAAAATATCTCCGCAATACATCATCGGTGAATCTTTGGGAAGCGACCCATGAGATCCCCTGATATGTTGGCAGTAAATTTGGTCGTCGGACTATCCGAACACGTAAGTACCTGTTACTACGTTTATACCGATTTACAAGACAAGGTTGGCCTCTAGCAAAGCGTCATGCCTACCCAATTCTCTGGAAACATCCTTACAGGAATAAAGGATCTGTATCAGGCGTAGTATACATAGTATTGCGTATTTCTGTCCAGTATCGGATGATCACAATGCGAGGCCTGGGGCAAGTACAGTGTCTGCCCGTACGAAACATATATCGGATTGCAAGCACTAGTCTCTTTAATATCGGATAATCATGACCAAGTCATATTATCCCGACGGTTGCAACCTTATATAGAGAACCAGTTCTGTATCCCTGCGCGATCATCAACTCCATATGACTGGAGTGACACTTCCATCTTGACATCACACACCCCACTACGATTCTCGATATACCTAGAATTGGCACACACAGAAACCGGTTAAAGCCCTGGACGACCTCAACCAATGTATATTGATTGTCGTATGTATTAGCGGTGCAAGTCTCAAGTTAAGATCAAATACACCTACCCTGATTTCGGATTTCCATAGACACATAGTCATACTACCAATGGAATTCCGAGGGGGTCTTATCCAGAGCGAAGCTGTTTCCCGTACCATCGGTGAAACACAACCTCCTATTACACTTGCGTGAGTATCCTATACCCAAATATATGAGAACTATGTCGTTGTGCCCTCACAACGCGCACAAGTGTAATACTAGTCTTTTACGCATTCATCGATGTCCAATCTCGATAATGCTCTGACTAAGGATATTTAATGATTTATCCTTCATGGATTGATACTGTCTCATATCATTCTCAATCCAGGAATAAATCACAGGACCTCCTATCATTTATATATCTAGGTGATCTAATCACAAATGATAAGAGTGCAATCTCTTTTGTCACATAGTTAATTTGTACAACAACACCGTGATCTGTACAAATAGTGACGCTATGGGTCATAATTGTCCAACACATTGGATGGTCACTAATAATCAAATTAATTAATTGGATTAGATTGATTGATAACATGTTTGTGTGAATACATGATTGGCGATGCATGAATAATGTATATCGGATGGATATTAGATGGGTGAGGCATTTTAGAAATTGTGTGTAATAAATTTGGAATTTATAATTGAACCTGCGTGTCCAGCCTTATTACCTCCTTACTCTTTGTATTCTCTTCTCACCTATTCCCCTCAATGTAAATGAGGTTTCTTTAGAAGTTTTATGTAACAGGTAGAAGTAATACTTGTGCTAGCGGGAGAGAGGAAATTGAGAGATTTGATCTAGGATCAATGTGCTGAGTATCCATCCGCATATCATTATTATTTTATTATACGCGCTTTATTATGTATTTAGAATGCATGTTTAAGGGTGTATGATGATGAGACCTTAACAAATATAATAAATTGGTTGCCAATTTGCACGCGAAAAACCCTCATCAAATATTAAGCGTTTTTCCTTCCATTGAGTGATTCTTACTCAAGATCCGAGATTGGCATTGGTTTGTTGGCCAAAGTCAAGACCTTTTTCCGTCGAGGATGTGTTTGAATCACGAGAGTTTTGTTCCATATTGGTGTCTTGTCCAAGTTGTGGTTTGTTGGCCAAAGTCAAGACCACTTCTTGTCCATCGACATTGATTACGAAGCTTTCCATGGTCAATGGGTCACGCTTAACTGGGATCACTAAGTTTGTTGTGCCAAAGCCAAGGCTTAGTTGATTCAGAGGAAAAAGGTTAGGTAATATATTGGATATATTGGCATATATAAGATATATGTTTCGGACTTGGATGTCCCCCTACCAGATCTAGGAATTGGATTGGATCCAATTGATCTTAGAGATCTACCTAGTTAATTATCATACAATTTGTTGGCCAAAGTCAAGATTGTGTGATATTTAACGGGATCCTAGCCCACTAGGAAACGCGGTTTCCTGAGTACTCGACAGAGGGTTAGAGGCTCGCCGAAAAATAGTGGGAGACAAGTATTAGATTTGCAATATTCGTTTAATTACTTGCCATACGCGCTCATTTAAATATCATTCGTCAAATAAATCAAATGTTAGTTGGACTAATATTTAGTCGTTGTTTTAATTAAACAGTTGGACTGTATTCAAACTATTTCATTTATAGTTGATTTTATAATTGGATTATAGTAATCAATATAATTGAATTTTACAAATTTAAATTATAGTTGATTAAATAGTTGGACTATAATAATCATTATAATAAATAGTACCTAAAATCGTTGATTAAATAGTTGGACTATTAGAATCAAGATGAAATTGAAAGATTGACATTTAAAACATAATCCTAAGGAAAATGTATTTAAATGGTTTAATTTTCAAATTGGGAATAAAATTTCAGGATGGTCCTGGAAACTAATAAAGTTACTTTATTTGATAAAATAACATATTAGGCCTAAGCCCGGAGTTGAGCAAATAGTAGAGCATGATCTTTGGAAGATTCATGTGATGATAACTTAAGTGCTTAATCCATTAAGCTTGTCGCAATAGAATCCTTAATTTCTTAATCAGAACTAAGGATTAGATCCTTAAAGTATGATAATGAAATTGAAGGATCTTCATAGATCTATCCTTAGATTTTAGAAGTATTAAATTGCAATAAATAACTCTCGGAGAGTTAATGACTATTCTCAAGGAGACAAATTCAAAGTTTGCAATAAGGCAAGTAGCGCAAGGCGCACCTTACTTCGATATTCTAGAAGGCCAAGGCTTGGCCAAAAGCTTCTGGAGTGTTGAAAATGGAAAAAGGCAAAATCAATATAATCTTCTGGGAAGATAAAGGACAAATCCTAAAATGTCTGCATAAATTGTGGCAAACAGGATCGCGGAAGCGTGACTGCCGTTTGGACAAAGCAGACATGAAGGAATTGTAGACGAGCAAGGCTCTAACTTGAAATATGTTTGTCAAAATTATGTTCACTACTAGTATTGAAATTGGATTTTAAATACTTAATGTGGTACATAAATATATGTATCGATGTTCATAATCTGTTATGAACAAGATACTGACTTCAATTGAGATTAATCGGAAACGGGACGAAAGTCGCTGTTTTGACCGTAGATACCTAAGTTTAGGAACTACCCTCGGGTGTGTACTTAAATTAGGGAACTGTTATAAAGTAACTAGTTTGACTAGATATATTATCTCTGTATCAGTGTTTAATCCACTGCGGATGAACCTTTGTATTCTAGAACACTAAAGTGTTTTATTATATAAAGATGATATTGAGATAAACACATTAGATGTAAATAACGATATTTATATTTTGAATATAAATGAATCTCAAACGTATAACATGACAAACAAATAGCTCAAACTGATTTGATCAGATGAAACCTATTGTGGCAGTGTTGTCTGGGACACAATCAAACAAGACTCGTATATCCACACTTTTGAAGAGTGGGTACTCGGACTGATTTGATTTTATTCAAATAAAGTCTACGAATCTAGTTTATTGGGAAAATTGCCTAAAACACTATTTACTTGGTAAAAGTGCAAATGCCACCGATATGTTAGCCCTAATTCATTGTGAAGTAAGTGGGCCCATGTCTAGCTAGGCTAGATGTGGATATGAATATTTCGTGACCTTTACGGATGTGGCATCGCGTTATGGTTATGTGTTTCTTTTGGAACACAAATCGGAAACTTTTAAAGTTTCAACACGAAATAGACAAACAGATCGACTAAAGTATTAATGCCATCATGGTTAGACCATGATGAAAATACTTAAGCAATAAGTTTCTCGTATACTTGAAATAGTATAGTATTCTTTCAATGAGGACTCCTCCCGAAACACGTCAGTTTGACAGTGTGTCCGAAGAGAGTAACCGAATTTTGTTAGACTTGATAAGGTTAATCATGAGTCGCTCTGAGCTACCATTTCCTTCAACGGATAAGCATTAATAGTGCAATACTTATTTTGAATAAGGTTCCATAAAAATTTGTTTGACATACTTCATATTAGATATGAACAGGAAAAAAACAGGGTTTCTCACTCCTGAATATTTGGGTATGCTAGGCATATATTTGGATGATACCAAACTAGAACCCAAATTGGATAAGTGCCAAATGTAGGTTATCCTAGGGATACCAAAGTATAGTACTTATACAACTCACAAGAGAACAATTTAATTATTGCTCACCATGCAGTTTTCCTAAGAGGAATACCTATATGCAGTGGTAAGTGGGAGGATAGTAAAACTCGATGAAAATCGGAGTAATACTGTCCAGGCACCGATTCCTAATGGAACACAAATATAGTTCATCAAGGATGAAACTATACCAGTAATCTTCGAATACACAAGAACCACGTAGATCGGAGAGAGTCAGAAAATAACATGGGGTATGGGTTTCTGATCTCACCTCATAAAGATGTCAATCTTATTGAGGAAGACCGACAGACTACGTATGAGGAAGTGATATAAGGTATCGACTCACTATTATGACAAAGTGTCATAAATCCGAAATGGATTCCATGTATACCAACTATGTTTGGACACTAGTTGATGTACCGCAAGGCATTGTGCCTATTGGTACTATACGAGTCTTCAAGGAAGACGTGCATGGATGGCAACATACCATATATAAAACTAGGCTTTTAGCGAAAAGGTATCGTTATCAACATTGTGTTGATTACGATTCAACCTTTTACCTGTTGCCTCGGTAAATCCATTTGGATAATGCTTGCTGAAGCTGCATGTTTCATTTATGAAATATATCAGCTTAACAGGAAAATCACTTTCCTGAAAAGGAAACCTTTTGGAGGATGTTTACAACATCATGTCGGTTTTGTCGTACCAAAACTAGCAAACAAGGTTTGCAGGTTATTCGATCCATGTTGGATTGAAGCAAGCATTAGGTTCATGGAATTATCGTTTTGATGTAATCATAATGGTTTATGATTTAATTCAAAACAAAAATGATTCTTGTGTATATAAGAGGTTAGTGAGCGCACTGACAGTGGCTGTCCTATAAAATAATGATGATATGTCATTTCTTGGAAATGATAATCCATATTAATATCGGTGAAAGCTTGGCTTTCGAGAAAATTCTCTGTAGAATTCTTGGGAGAAACAACCTTTATTCTAGGAATAAAGATCTACTGGGATAGATTTAAAGTTGTTGATACTCTCCGAGAACTTGTAGATTGAAAAATATACGTGACCTGGTGTCTCATACGCTTTGAGCATATGGATTCACAATCAGGCCAATCCGAGTGATAGTCACTGGATTGATGTTAAGAACATACTTAGTATCTTAGAAAACTAAGGATGGTGTCTTAAACTATGGAGAAGGAAAACTTGAAGTGACTGGGATCACTACTGCAAGTTTCAAAACTGATAAAACGACTATAAGTCGAACAATGGTACTATACAGTTTGAATAACAGTACAGTGAGCTGGAAATCTTCCATGCAAGATACTGTTACCGAATAAACAACAAATGCGGGTTATTGCTGCAGCTGAGGCAGCAATAGAAGCCATCTGGGTCGATAAAAAATCTAATTAGATTAGATATAGTTCTGTTAGCAGCTAGCTAGGCTTAGCACAGGCCAAAGAATTAATGGTCTCATCGACGATCCAGATATATACTTCGACTATTCATCTGATTCGTTCGGATCATACATCGTGGTGATTTGATAATCGAATAAATCGCATCAGATGATCAGTGATAACATGCAAACCCACTGACGAAAGCCTTTCCTCAGCAGTTTGAGCCAATCATAATAGTTTAGGTGTTAGACACTCAGTGACTGGCTATAGGCCAGTGGGAAGATTGTTGGACAGTTATGACCCATAGCGTCACTATTAGTACAGATCATGGTGTGGTTTGTACAAATTAACTATGTGACAGAGGAGATGGCTCTCTTATCATTGTGATTAGATCCCTAGATGTATAAATCATAAGAGGTCCTTATGATTTGTTCCTGGATTGAGAATGATATGAGACAGTTGATGAGTGATATTTATATCACTATTTCCCACTCATTTAACTTAATATTTGTATAGTTTCTTGAGTTTTATGAACGTTTTGATGTGTTTTATTGTTATCTTGCAGATAAATAAAGTTTGGACAGCACTGGAGGCAATTTGGGGCAAAACCGGACAAAAATACGTCAACAGGGATATTTTCGTCTTCTGCGCGTCGCGACTCTGGAACACTGCGCGCCGCGACACCCAGCGTGAGCCGAATCTGCTAACATGCGCCCGGTCAACGGTCAACAATTTGAGAAGTTTTGACTTTGCTAAAATGCGCCGTGCCACGTGTCACCATCACATCCCATCTGCTAACATGCGCCGTGCCACGTGTCATCATCATATGCTGCCGACACTCAGACTTGACACGTGTCGCCTCGTCATCAGCCATGTCAGCGGTCAACGAGTCAACCTTGCCACGTGTCATGCCACATCATCGTCCACGTCAGCAGGTCAACCGAGTCAACTTGCCACGTCAGCCTCAGCCAATCACAACTTGACACGTGTCGCCACGTGTCGAAATCCTATTGTGCCGACAATTGCAACACGCGTCTTCGCCACGTCAGCGCCACGTCAGCGCCACGTCATCGCCACGTCAGCATGACGTCATCACAATAATTGAGAATTAGCCGCCTTGACACGTGTCGCATGTACAGTCAGCCGCCTTGCTACGTGTCGCCTTCTCATTTTGCCACGTCGATGAATCCAGCGTCGCGACGCGCGAACAGTTCACGAACAGTAAAAATTTTGCTATAAATAGAGGGTGAATTTTCAGTTTTTAGTACACCATTCTCTCACTTCTTCTATGTAATTAGGGAGTGTTTCTCTCTCTAAATTTCTTTTAATTTAGTTTTTTTGTAAATTTTAA
>SKCR01054109.1:0-35837 GCA_019454045.1 Zanthoxylum bungeanum | reverse complement strand
ATTTACAAGACATAGTTGACTTCTAGCAAAACACCGTGCCTATCCAATTGTCCAGAATATCCGTCGAGGATATTATATGTATCAGGCTTAGTAATACTAATGTTATGTAATGCGTACATGATCCAGTATCGGATGTCACATGCTAGACCTAGGGCTGGCTCTGTGTCTGCCCCGTACGAAGCATTTATCGGATCCCGTGTAACTAATCTCTGTAATCGGAATTCATGACCTAGTCATATCATCCCGATAGCTGCAGCTTTTTAAGAGTACTAGTTTCGTATCATGTGTGACCATCATCTCCATATGACTGAAGTGATACTCTCATCTTGACATCACATCCAATACATTACGATTCTCAGTAAACTTATACAGGCGTACACAGACCTGTTACAGCTACAAACAATCAATACTAAAGTAAACTGATTATCGCAAGTAATAATGATGTAAGTCTCAGGTTAAAGATCACATACACCTACCCTGATTCGGATTCCCATAGACACATAGTCATACTACCAATGGAATTCCGAGTGGGTCTATCCAGAGTGAACTGTTCCCCTCCATCCGCTCAACGCTAATAGAACCTCTTATTATACTTGCATAAGTATCCAATACCTAAATATATATAAGAACTATACCGTTAAGCTTCCATAACGCGCACAAGTGTAATACTTCCTATTCTGTATTATCATGTCCAGTCTCGATAATAATTCGACCAGAGATATTTAATGATTAAACTGTTCGTGGATTAATACTGTCTCATATCTTATTAATCCGATTTAATCATATGGATTTTTAATTTAATATATATCCAATAATCCAATTACAATAATGATAAATAGCAATTTCCTTTGTCATATAGTTAATTTATACAAAAACACAATGTTCTTTACAAATAGTGATGTTATTGGTTATAATTATCCACACATTGACTATACCAAAGTCGAAGAGCTCGATGAGGTCCAAATTCATCAACTCTACCCAGACCAAAAGCCCAATTAAAGGTCCCCTCGATCCCGCGCTACGCGCCGAGTTGATTGATTTCCTCAAGGAACGACATGACTATTTCGCTTGGTCCCATAAAGATATGACAGGAATAGACCCAGAGATGATTACCCACGAGCTACATGTGGATCCAGACTACCCACATGTCAAACAAAAGAGGAGGAAGTTTACTACAGAAAGAAATCAAGTCATCAACGAGGAAGTTCAAAAGTTGTTGGAGAATTGAGCCATTAGAGAGGTCCAATACCCGGAGTTGCTCGCTAACATTGTGGTAGTCCAGAAAAGAATGGAAAATGGCGAGCCCTGCATTGATTTCACAACAGACCTAAACAAGGCTTGTCCAAAAGATTCTTCTTCCCCACTCCCCCATATCGATTCAATGGTAAATGCTACAGCTGGGCATGAATTGCTGAGTTTCATGGATCGTATTTAGGCTACAACCAAATTCTCATGCACCTAAATGATCGAGAGAAAATGACTTTTGTCACCAATAGGGGAGTCTACTATTATAAGGTGATGTCATTCGACTTAAGAATGATGAGGACACCTACTAACGCCCTTGTCAATAAAATATTCTCCCCAAATTGGAAAAACTATGGAAGTCTACATGTGATGACATGTTGGTGAAATCATTGCGAGCCGGACAACATATAGAACACTTGAGGGAGGCATTCGACGTGTTGAGGAAGTACGGAATAAAGCTGAACCCCTCAAGTGTGCATTCGGAATAGCCTCTGGGAATTTCTTGGATACTAGTTACTCAACGTGGTTATAGAAGATAACCCGGAGCAGATAAGTCCATCCTCACTATTCCTTCCCTTTCAACCCAAAAAGACGTCATGTGACTTATATGAAGGGTCGCCGCATTAACATGTTCATCTCCAAGTCCACCGATAAGAGTTTTCTATTTTTCTCCCCCCTCAATAAGCAAATAATTTTGAATTACCCCAGTCTAAACTAAGAAACTTAAAAAAACTCAAAGAATACTTGACATGCCCACCGTATCTTCTGTCCACCCGTCGACACTGAAAGGCTATTACTCTACTTGGGAGTCTCGGGACAACCACCAATGATGTACTAATAGATAAGAAGAATGAGAACTGCTTCAGTCACTATATATTAAAGCCTGCTCGATAGGGGTGTGTATCGGTCGGTTCGGTATGTTAATCCTTGATTTTTTAATCGACCGAATTTTTTCGGTTAAATAAATGTGTGACCGATGTAGGCATTGCATTTTTTTCATGTGAAACCCGATGATGAGTCTCATTTGGAGGCACTACCTTTTGAGTCATGAAAACCGCGCGGAACGGATATCGGAAGGGGAAATTCAGAATAAACAAGGTTCACTGTTTTCGTTCGTGCTGCGTTCGTTCAGGCGTTCGAACGGAAAGCAGATTTCGAGCGTTCGTGTCACGTTCGGGGAGGCGTTCGAACGGTGTCGGTAATTCTGGTTTTGCTGCTAGCCTCACACCCCAGCCCATTTAGCTCCCCAAAGCCCATAAAACACATCCCAAATAAATGAATTAAATAATTAATAAACATTTACCAAACATAAAATAAACATTAACCAACTTAAACTAAAATCATGCTAAAATAAACAAATCACACACACCCTAAAAAATCAAAATATAATCATGCCTAATTAAAATCAATCAACCAATTATATTCCAATCTAATAAGATTATTCCCAAACTTAAAATATTATATGCCTAATTAACACCAATCAAATATTGACTTCCTAATCTAATAAGACATCTACCAATTTAGATTAATGACTTCCTAATTAAAATATCTTGTCCCCCCTCAATCTTGTGTATCCTTCTTAGGACTCCTAATTTGGAAACCAATCCCTTCCCTTGTCAACCTTAACCTTCTCTATATCCACTCTTCACCAAAGCCATTCCTCTCTTCACACAACCTAAGTCAACGCCCAACCCTAGCTCTAGACTCCCTTATACGCCCAAACTAAAACAAAAAAAAAACACTTCACATAGACACAAAAAGAAAAAGAATACACCACAAGCAACTATCCTCTAGTGAATCCAGAACACCAAAACCCTTCAAAATCGAGACCACCACCCCTCCTTAGCCGAACCAAAACACTCATCATCTTCACCCCTCATCACACGAATTACAGCAGCAAAACGACGCCAAAACAGTGGAAAAACAGTGGAACAGCGAGCCCAAAACGCGAAACTAGTGAACCGAAAAAGTAAGGAGCTTTCATCCCTTCCGATCTCCGCGAAACGCAAGTCCGAGGACAACTAAAAGGTTAGACCTGAGGGTTATCTTCACACTTATTTCTAGTTAATTTCTGTTCATTTATCTTGATTATATTTTCTGTATTTGTGGTATTTGTTGCATATACGATGTTTGTTGTGAATTTTGGATGAAAGGCATGCCGCCTCTTGTGGTATATCGGATGGAAACCCGGACGTAAATTTCATAGCCGATTCCGAATGGACGGTAGTATGATCTGCACTCGGGCCACAACTCCACGTATCACTTGAGTAAACGGCATGTTCTTTTGTTTAATTTTGAGTTGTTTAATTATTCCGCCATTTAATTTTCTGCATGTTATTTATTTATGTAATGATGAGAAAAGCGCATGGGCTTAGTAAGTGCGATGAAAGGTCCTCTAATTGAAGAGGTTAAAATCCTTTACCACGATGCTTCGCCGCGCCAAGTATCTTTGTGTTTACTTCTGTCTTTATTTTATGCATATCATATGTTCATTGCGCATGGGCTTAGTAAGTCGGATCAAAGGCACTCCGCTTCACGGGGATAAGATCCTTATCACGATGCTTCGCCGCGCTGGATGACGTATATTCGATTGGACGTGAGATGTGTTCAATCGGATATACAAAGTCCGATAACTCGTCTTTGTTATTATGCCTTTACTTTTATTATATGTTCATTGCGCATGGGCTTAGTAAGTCGGATTAAAGGCACTCCGTTTCACGGGGATAAGATCCTTACCGCGATACTTCGCCGCGCCCCTTTAGCTTTCATGTATCGCGTCCCATTTCATGCATCAGGTCTGTTCCCGTTCGAACGCGTTCACGAACGCAACTCGAACGCGCATACATTTTTGCCTTATCATGCATCAGGTCTCATTTCCGTTCGAACGCGTTAACAAACGCCATACGAACGTGAGCATTCTGTTTCATTTCCGTTCGAACGCGTTCACAAACGCCATACGAACGTGAGCATTCTGTTTCATTTCCGTTCGACACAAACGCGTTCACGGACGCTCCACGAACGTAAGCATTTCATGCATCAGGTCTGTCCCCGTTCGAACGCGTTTACGAACGCAACTCGAACGCGCATACATTTTGCCTTATCATGCATCAGGTCTCATTTCCGTTCGAACGCGTTCACGAACGCTATACGAACGTGAGCATTCTGCCTCAGTTTCGTTCGAACGCGTTTACGAACGCTACACGAACGCGAACACACTGAACTGAGACATACTCATCACATGCCATGTATAATTGTTTCTTAAGTGATTTTTTTGATGAAACCACACATAGTCGTTCTTATCTTTGTGCACATAATAATGAAAAGCATGTTTATTCCCTATGATTGCATTATCTACTTTAGTCTTGGCTTAATGTATCATGATTTATGCATCCGTGTTGTCGTCATTTTGATTATATGCAAATGTTACCATGACTGTTTGTGTTTATGATTACATGAATGATTGAGTTCTTGCGAAGTTATGTGCTTGTTATTGTAAAAGTCTACCTTTAAGCATGTGAATTTGGCAATAAGATTTGATTTCATATATGTTAGTTGTTTTTACTTTCAAGCATGCGAATTTAGGATTGTGGTGCACTTGGAAATATATGTCATAGGCTTGGTTGGATTATTGCATAAATCTTTACATTACAAGTGGCATAAGTAAGGGACCATTCCGAACCCAATGTTTGAGGTCTTCCCTTGCGAGGGGTGAGTGCGGCCTTAAATCTTTGTCCCGGTTCACACCGGGTGGCGACTCCATCACTCTCCGGTTTAGTCCTCCGTTGGCTACTCCGTACTCCCAACTAGGCCCCCGAGCCTAGAACAGCATGCGTCGTCCAGTTTCTGTTGTCCACAGTCTGGCGACTCCACTGGGGATAGAGAATCGGCCCCGAAATAATGCCTTGTAATGTATAGATTTATGCTTTAATTAACCGTGTCTACAAATGTGCGAAATGAGGGTTGTGATAAAAGACATTTTTGAGGCTTGTTAATGATTTGGTGTCTTCCCTCACTCACTACCTTTCGAGGAAAAGCTGTGAAGGCACCTAAATGATCATTACCATTAGCCTGTTGTGACATACTAATTTGGAGGATTTGTTGCTTATTCCTGACACCAAGCGATAAGAGCCTAAGAGGCTTGGGTATTTAAGTGAGCCTCGCTCCACCTTCCCTCTGGGGAATCTGCAACAAGGAATCCATTTGACAGTTAGTCACACACCATGACTTGTTGGCACGTACCGTAAGGTATAAAAAGGCGCGCTTACTTGGTCGCTCGGACCCTTGAGTGGGGAGACCTAGTTGTAGGCAATCCTTCGCCGGCAAGAGTCTTTGTCCATGCCCCCACGAACCCATGCGTAGACCGGGTTGTATAGCCTATAACAAGTATTTCCTTGTGCTTTAGGACCATTATCATTTCGATGAACTGGACTCTTTGTCAAAAATGCGAACTTGCTGGGCCATTTAAACTGGGGCAGGTTCGTATCTTATGACAATTAGGCCCAGAACTTCTGAAATGATGATGGGCCACACGGTAGAATTTACCTTTTTATGTTTATGATATCTTCCTTGTATGCTTATGTTTGGGAACATTGCTATTTGAATCCATCTGGATCTTTTGTCATGAGATATGGGCTTGTTGGGCCATTTAAACTGGGACAAGAACGTATCTTATGACTATTGGGCCAAAGGCTTCTAA
Organism: Zanthoxylum bungeanum; assembly: GCA_019454045.1. NCBI lineage: Eukaryota > Viridiplantae > Streptophyta > Magnoliopsida > Sapindales > Rutaceae > Zanthoxylum > Zanthoxylum bungeanum. Next base: position 29,896 of record SKCR01054109.1, on the reverse strand, counting down.
ATAACAATGGGCCGTTTTATGATTGTGTTCGGGATATTATCATTTGGATTTAGTTGGGCTCCTTGCCATAAGACATGAATTCGTTGGGCCATTTAAACTGGGACGGATTCACTATTATGACAGTTAGCCCAAAAGCTTCTAAAATGATAATAGGCCGATTTGTTTGAGAATTTTATTTGATTTAATATATGTTATATGCTTCTTGTGCACCTCATGCATACATACGCCTTGTTAACACCCTCTGTGTCTTAAAAGACACGATAGATACCGTTTGGGTTAGGGAGAAAACCAGACTCACTAAGAGAACGGTTGGAACCATGAGTGGATCAGATAATGAAGTGTCCCGAATGGATCAGTTGGAAAACAGTCTCACAAAGATTACTGAACAGCTGCAAGCCTTGACTACTGCTGTGGCTGGTGGTGGCTGTGCCCCATGCTGGGGGAAATTCTGAAAATGTGAGGCAAGAGGAATCTCCGAACAGATTGGGGGATGATACCCCTGCTTTTGATGATGATATGGCAGAGTATGCAGCAGGCCGAGTGTTTGGGTCTCAGGCAGAGTTACAGAAGCTCCGGGATCAGGTTGAGTCAGTTACCCGCAAGATGAGGGGTAAGAATGAGGATCTGCTGGATTATGACACACTGACTTTCGAGGAACAGTTGCCGGCACAGTTCAAGATGCCTGATATGGCTAAGTTCAACGGGAATGGGGATCCGAGGGTGCATCTCCGACAGTTTGTATCAGTCATGAGTTCAGTTGGCCTGTCTCAGCGCCAAGTGCAGAAAATGTTTGGAATGTCGCTCGAGGGAGCTCCCGTGGTATGGTACCACAGTTTGGAGAAGAAAGTGAAGGAAGATTGGAGGGAATTAGCTGATGCTTTCCTGAAGCAGTACGTCACTGACCTAGAGATCGATCTGTCGCTCCGCGATCTGGAGAATGTTAAGCAGAAATTGGAGGAGAATTTTAAGGAGTATGTGGACCGATGGAGGGGTCAGTTGTTGAAAATGCAGACTAGGCCCTCTGAGAAAGACCAGATCAAAATGATCATCAAGGGCACCAAGCCCTCTATCTATGGGAAGCTGAGGAGGATGACCTCCATGATTACTGACTTTCGGCAGTTGAGGGAAACTGTCATGGATATTGAGGAAGAAGAGGCCGAGAATAGAAAATTCTATGGTTTGAACAGGAGGCCTATTGGGGGTACATCGGGAGCAAAGCCCGTTTCTGCTGAGGTTGCCGCTATCCGGAACCGACAGTTTTCCAACTTGAGGAGGCCCCTGTCCAAGGTGCTAGAGAAACTGAAGAGGCAAGGGCTCTTAAAACCCTTGGAAGCCAAACCTATCCCAAACCCACCACCACCACATTTCAATCTCATCTCAATCTCAGCCTTCACTGTCACTTTCACCAACAAAAGGGCCATGACACTGACAATTGCGCCCGACTCCGCCATGAGATCCAAGACCTGATAGACTCCAAGAAAATACCTGACCCAGAAACAGAACAGCCTGACACACACAGAAACCCCTTACCCAATTACCGCGCCGTACCACCACCAGCCTATATGATCAATTCAGGCCTCCCAGAAGATCTTGTCCTTAAAACCTTTCACCCTCAAGCCTTTTGCCTGGGAATCTGGGATAGTAATAGTGAAGATGAGACCGAGCAAGGAAAGAACTTTTGGCTTGATTTCTCTAGTGGTGATGAGGAAGAAGTGAGGGGAATGACCCGTAGCGGCGCTTTTACAATGATGTGGCGGAAAAGGAAAGGAAGCCTTGACTGATGGTAGAGAAGTGGTGGAAAGTGCAGAAAATACGAGGGAGATACATGTGTGAAGCAGTTGAAAAAAACCCGGCTCAGGTTAGCATTTGGGAACTACTGTGTACATCTCAGGAGCATAGGCAGGCCATGGTTGAGGCCTTGAATAAAATTGTGGTACCGGAGGATGCCAACCCGCAATGCTTGTCGGGTCGGTACAGGAGAAACTTTACAAAGGATCACTTTTTCAGAAGAGGAACTCCGGCTGAGGTAGAATCACAACAGGCCTTTGTTTATCAGAGCTGAAGTAAAGGGTAGGAAGACTTCATGTGTAATGGTGGATGATGGTTCGGCCATCAATGTGTGCCCGTTGAAGATTTGGGCAGGCTGGGCATAAAGGCAACAGACTTGGACCCTTCCAACATGACCATTAAAGCTTACGATGACAGTAAGCGCGGAGTGAAGGTACTTTTATGGCTATGGTTAAAGTAGGCCCGGTTGAGGACGAGTTGAGTTTACAGTGCTGGATTCCCAGCCACTTTTGCCTTATTGTTGGGAAGGCCTTGGTTCCATAAGCTTGGAGGTGTGCCCTCTACTACTGCACCAAATGATTAAATTCCCGTATGGGGGGGAAATTGTTACCATCCGAGCTGAGGTAGAATGCCGTGGCCGCTTTGGAAGTACCACCTTTCGCAAGGTTTCCAAGTGTCAGCAACTTTTGAGGAGTGGGTGGATCCTAAGGTGCTAGATCATGGGAAAAATGAAGTATGAGCCGGGTGAGGGTTCAAAACTGCCGATTTCAGAGGACAGACTACTCGGAAGGGTTTGGGGTACAAGTCTGATGAAGAAAGTCGAAGGTCAAGAGAGGGCCTTAAACTGATGGATTGCTTTGTGAAGGCTTCAGGGTATCAATGGGAGCCTGAGCCTGTGGAAGTTAATGGAATTGTGGTACCTGGGTTTGAGATCTTCCAGGACGTAATGGGAAAGAAGCCAATGATGGACAAAGCTGCAAGAATGAAGAGAAAAGTGGGAAGAAGAATTGATGAAGTTAGAAAGTTTGACTATTGAGAAGAGAAGAAGCTCGGAAGAACCCGGTTGTAGAGGAAGAAATGTCTATGAGTGATGAAGACATTTACCTTCCTGATTTGTTTGAATGTACTTCCGCATTATCCAATAATAAAGACATCTCTTTTGCTTACTTGCCTGAGTCATTTCCTTTTACTCTGCACGAATCAAGCATATTTGATATCAGCTCGGCCAAAACAAATGCATTTAACCTTGGTACACCTGAGAATCCCAAGGAAATTCTGATTGCAAGTGAAGTTACCACTGAAGAGCGGGAAAGCTAGAAGAAGTATTGATCAGATATGCCAAAGTGTTTGCTTGGTCCTATGAAGACATGCCTGGGATAGACAGAAGCATTGCCCAACACACAATTCCAACTTATCCGAATATGAGGCCAGTGAAACAAAAGCTTCGACGGATGAGACCAGAATGGGCTGAGAAAGTCAGAGAAGAAATTAAGAAGCAGATAGATGTGGGGTTCCTAGAAGTAGTGAAGTATCCCGAGTGGTTGGCTAACATTGTACCAGTGCCAAAGAAAGACGGAAAAGTTAGAATGTGTGTGGATTACAGAGATCTCAACAAGGCTTGCCCGAAAGATGATTTTCCATTACCGCACATAGATGTTCTGGTTGATAGTGCGGCTTTGTCTGCTATGTACTCATTTGCGGATGGGTTTTCAGGGTATAATCAAGTCCTCATGGCAGAGGAAGATAAGCACAAGACTGCTTTTGTCACCGAGTGGGGTACTTATTGCTACAAGGTGATGCCATTTGGGCTTAAGAATGCAGGGGCTACTTATCAGCGGATGGCCACCACACTTTTCCACGACTTGATGCACAAAGAGATTGAGGTGTATGTGGATGACATGATGGTGAAATCAGAGACAAGAGTTGGGCACATTGAAGCACTGGAGAGGTTCCTTCAGAGAGTTGACAGATACAACTTGCGGCTTAATCCCAAGAAATGTGTGTTTGGGGTAACATCAGGGAAGTTACTTGGTCATACAGTGGGAATGGGAGGAATAGAGGTAGACTCCGAGAAAATCAAGGCAATCGCAGAAATGCCTACACCGAAGACAGAAAAAGAAGTCAGGGCATTCTTGGGAAAGATTCAGTACATCAGTCGGTTCATCGCCAAGTTGACATCGGTATGTGAGCCTATCTTCAAACTGTTGAGAAAAGATCAGCCAGTGAGATGGAATGAACAGTGTCAGACAGCCTTCGACAGAATCAGAGAGTACTTGGTAAAGCCTCCTGTATTGAAACCTCCAAACCGGGCAAGCCCTTGGTATTGTATTTGGCTATCGAATCAGAAGCACTGGGAGCGATGATGGTACAGGCAGATGAGACAGGAGTGGAACATGCAGTCTATTATCTAAGTAAGAAGTTGCTCCCGTATGAGGCTCGTTATCAAGAGGTAGAGAAGATCTGTTTGGCGGTAGTATGGGCTTCCAGAAAGTTGCGGCATTACTTCCAGTCCTACAAGATCCAAGTAGTGGCGAAGGAGAACCCTTTGAAGTATCTGCATTCAGTGCCGTCACTAGTGGGAAAGTTGGGCAGATGGTTAGTATTGTTGACAGAGTTTGACATTGATTACCTTACCTCCAAGGTGATCAAAGGGCGAGCAGTGGCAGAATTCCTAGCACTTCAGCCTATCGAGGGGGATCAGTATAAGTTTGAGTTCCCAGATGAAGAAGTCAATGCTATAGCAGTTCAGGGATGGAAAGTGTACTTCGACGGAGCAGTTAATTACAAAGGAGCCGGAATTGGAATTGTGATAGTGACCCCCGAGGGAGAAACTTTGCCCATGGCCAAGAGGTTGACATTCAGAGTAACAAACAACATGGCCGAATATGAAGCATGCGCTTTTGGGTTGACTGCATTGATAGCCTTGAAAGCCGAAAGTGTGGAGGTCTACGGAGATTCGATGCTGGTAATCCGTCAGTTACAAGGGGAATGGGAATTGAAAGAGGAACGGTTGAAGCCATACCTCTTCCACCTCAGAGAGTTGGCACAGGCCATCCCCAATTGTAAGTTTCAGCACTTGCCGCGAGAAGAGAATCAGATGGCAGATGCACTGGCCACACTTGCAGCTACTTGGGAAAATCCAGAAAAGTTAGTGATGAGACCGTTGGTATTGACTACAGCAAACAGGCCGATTTATGAGACAGGGAAAGTTCTGGGAGTGGAAATTGACGACGGTAAACCTTGGTACCATGACATTCAGAGGTATCTAGAGCACGGAGAATTCCCAGAAGGGGCAGGCAGAAAAGATAGATTGGCCATTCAGAAGTTGGCCTCTCAGTATGTGATCTTGAAAAGAGAACTGTACAAAAGGCAAGCTAACGGCATTCAGTTGAAATGTTTGAGAAGAAAGGCTCAGAAAGTGATGGAAGAGGTACATGCCGGGGTATGTGGTCCGCACATGAATGGGTTGAACTTGTCCCGCAAGATAGTGAGACAAGGGTTTTATTGGTCGACTATGGAGGCAGACTGCGCAAGGATGGTAAAGCACTGTCACGACTGTCAAGTACATGGTAATCTGAGTCATCTGCCACATACAGAGTTGCACGGGCTGTCAGAGCCATGGCCGTTCTCAGCATGGGGGATCGACATGATCGGGGAAATCCGACCAAATGCATCTAATGGGCATCGCTTCATAGTAGTAGCAGTGGATTACTTCTCGAAGTGGGTAGAAGCTGAGTCATTCCGGAACGTTACGGCAAAACAGATGGCCAAGTTCATAGCACGAAACCTCATTTGTCGTTATGGTATGCCGCATCATATAGTGACGGACAACGGGGTCCAGTTTCAAGGAGAGACGAAAGCAATGTTACAGAGGTACGGGATAGGCCATCATAAGTCATCACCTTACAGGCCACAGGCGAATGGGGCAGTTGAGGCAGCCAACAAGACTGTAAAGACAATTCTGGCTAAGATGACAGAGAACTGCAGGGATTGGGCTGAGAAACTACCATATGCCTTGTGGGGGTACAGAACGTCAGTCAGAACAGCAACGGGTGCAACGCCTTATTCCTTGGTGTACGGGATGGAAGCGGTACTGCCGGTGGAAGTGGAAATACAGTCTATGAGAGTACTAGCAGAGACAGAGTTACCTGAGTCAGAGTGGGCTGCACAGAGATTTGATCAGTTAGCACTGTTAGATGAGAAGAGGATGAGGTCTTTACATCACATGCAGTTGTACCAGAAGAGACTAGCCCGGGCCTTCAACAAGAAAGTACGTCCCACAAAGATCAGAAAGGGTGATTTGGTACTTAAGCAGTCGAGGCCGTCGACGACAGATCCAAGAGGGAAATTCAGGCCAAACTGGGAAGGACCTTACGTCGTCCAGAAAGTCATGGGAAACGGAGCAGTGAAGTTGTCAGACCTCGAGGGAAATGAATTCACGGAACCAATCAATGTTGACAGGTTGAAGTTATACTTTGCTTGAGAAGACTTGGTCGCCAGTGGAGGACCTAACCCAACGGAATAAGAAAACTCCTGCATACATGCATACACGTAACCTATATTGCATATTTTTGTGTTTGTTCTGTTTTGTGTAAACAGGTGTTGAAGACGGGAAAGAGCGAGCAGTAAGCCTCACATCATATCAGCTTGGGGGCGAAGCCCATATCGGCTGAGGAGCGAGGCTCCACATCATTATCAGCTGGGGCGAAGCCCATATCGGCTGAGGAGCGAGGCCCATCATTATATCAGCTTGGGGGCGAAGCCCATATCGGCTGAGGAGCGAGGCTCCACATCATTATATCAGCTTGGGGGCGAAGCCCATATCGGCTGAGGAGCGAGGCTCCACATCATTATATCAGCTTGGGGGCGAAGCCCATATCGGCTGAGGAGCGAGGCTCCACATCATTATATCAGCTTGGGGGCGAAGCCCATATCGGCTGAGGAGCGAGGCTCCACATCATTATATCAGCTTGGGGGCGAAGCCCATATCGGCTGAGGAGCGAGGCTCCACATCATTATATCAGTTTGGGGGCGAAGCCCATATCGGCTGAGGAGCGAGGCTCCACATCACTATATCAGCTTGGGGGCGAAGCCCATATCGGCTGAGGAGCGAGGCTCCACATCACATCCTTTTTCAGGCGAAGTCCACATCATCAGAAGTACCAAGATGCGTCTCAGGATCGAGATCCTCTGCAGTATCAGCTTAGCTCGAGACAGCTAGCTAGCCAGGTAAGTAAAAAAATGCATTGCATAGACTTTGATAGGACTGTCACTGTCACACACACGCACGAGTCCCATCAAAGTGGGGGCGACTGTAGGCATTGCATTTTGCATGTGAAACCCGATGATGAGTCTCATTTGGAGGCACTACCTTTTGAGTCATGAAAACCGCGGGAAACGGATATCGGAAGGGGAAATTCAGAATAAACAAGGTTCACTGTTTTCGTTCGTGCTGCGTTCGTTCAGGCGTTCGAACGGAAAGCAGATTTCGAGCGTTCGTGTCACGTTCGGGGAGGCGTTCGAACGGTGTCGGTAATTCTGGTTTTGCTGCTAGCCTCACACCCCAGCCCATTTAGCTCCCCAAAGCCCATAAAACACATCCCAAATTAAATTAAATAAATATTAATTAAAACATTAACTAATAAGATAATAATTAAATTAATTAAATAATTAAATAAACATTTACCAAACATAAAATAAACAATTACCAACTTAAACTAAAATCATGCCTAAAATAACAAATCACACACTAAATCAAAATATAATCATGCCTAATTAAAATCAATCAACCAATTATATTCCCAATCTAATAAGATTATTCCCAACTTAAATATTGTATGCCTAATTAACACCAATCAAATATTTGACTTCCTAATCTAATAAGACATCTACCAATTTAGATTAATTGACTTCCTAATTTAAAATATCTTGTCCCCCCTCAATCTTGTGTATACCATTCTTAGGACTCCTAATTTGGAAACCAAATCCCTTCCCTTGTCAACCTTAACCCTTCTCTATATAAACCACTCTTCACCAAAGCCATTCCTCTCTTCACACAACCTAAGTCACGCCCAAGCCCTAGCTCTAGACTCCCCCTATACGCCCAACTAAACAAAAGAAAACACTCACATAGACACAAAGAGAAAAGAATACACCACAAGCAACTATCCTCCATAGTTGAATCCAGAACACCAAACCCCTTCAAAATCGAGACCACCACCCTCCTTAGCCGAACCAAAACACTCATCATCTTCACCCTCTCATCACCGAATTACAGCAGCAAAACGACGCCAAAACAGTGGGAAAACAGTGGAACAGCGAGCCCAAAACGCGAAACTAGTGAACCGAAAAGTAAGGAACTTTCATCCCTTCCGATCTCCGCGAAACGCAAGTCCGAGGACAACTAAAAGGTTAGACCTGAGGGTTATCTTCACACTTATTTCTATTTAATTTCTGTTCATTTATCTTGATTATATTTTCTGTATTTGTGGTATTTGTTGCATATACGATGTTTGTTGTGAATTTTGGATGAAAGGCATGCCGCCTCTTGTGGTATATCGGATGGAAACCCGGACGTAAATTTCATAGCCGATTCCGAATGGACGGTAGTATGATCTGCACTCGGGCCACAACTCCACGTATCACTTGAGTAAACGGCATGTTCTTTTGTTTAATTTTGAGTTGTTTAATTATTCCGCCATTTAATTTTCTGCATGTTATTTATTTATGTAATGATGAGAAAAGCGCATGGGCTTAGTAAGTGCGATGAAAGGTCCTCTAATTGAAGAGGTTAAAATCCTTTACCACGATGCTTCGCCGCGCCAAGTATCTTTGTGTTTACTTCTGTCTTTATTTTATGCATATCATATGTTCATTGCGCATGGGCTTAGTAAGTCGGATCAAAGGCACTCCGCTTCACGGGGATAAGATCCTTATCACGATGCTTCGCCGCGCTGGATGACGTATATTCGATTGGACGTGAGATGTGTTCAATCGGATATACAAAGTCCGATAACTCGTCTTTGTTATTATGCCTTTACTTTATTATATGTTCATTGCGCATGGGCTTAGTAAGTCGGATTAAAGGCACACGCGACATTCGCTCACGCTTTAGAGCATAGTCTGTTCCCTTACACGACATCACGCAACTCGAACGCGCCCCTTTACTTTCATGTATCGCGTCCCATTTCATGCATCAGGTCTGTTCCCGTTCGAACGCGTTCACGAACGCAACTCGAACGCGCATACATTTTTCCTTATCATGCATCAGGTTCATTTCCGTTCGAACGCGTTAGCAAACGCCATACGAACGTGAGCATTCTGTTTCATTTCCGTTCGAACGCGTTCACAAACGCCATACGAACGTGAGCATTCTGTTTCATTCCGTTCGAACGCGTTCACGACGCTCCACGAACGTAAGCATTTCATCATGCATCAGGTCTGTCCCCGTTCGAACGCGTTTACGAACGCAACTCGAACGCGCATACATTTTGCCTTATCATGCATCAGGTCTCATTTCCGTTCGAACGCGTTCACGAACGCTATACGAACGTGAGCATTCTGCCTCAGTTTCGTTCGAACGCGTTTACGAACGCTACACGAACGCGAACACACTGAACTGAGACATACTCATCACATGCCATGTATAATTGTTTCTTAAATGATTTTTTTGATGAAACCACACATAGTCGTTCTTATCTTTGTGCACATAATAATGAAAAGCATGTTTATTCCCTATGATTGCATTATCTACTTTAGTCTTGGCTTAATGTATCATGATTTATGCATCCGTGTTGTCGTCATTTTGATTATATGCAAATGTTACCATGACTGTTTGTGTTTATGATTACATGAATGATTGAGTTCTTGCGAAGTTATGTGCTTGTTATTGTAAAAGTCTACCTTTAAGCATGTGAATTTGGCAATAAGATTTGATTTCATATATGTTAGTTGTTACTTTCAAGCATGCGAATTTAGGATTGTGGTGCACTTGGAAATATATGTCATAGGCTTGGTTGGATTATTGCATAAATCTTTACATTACAAGTGGCATAAGTAAGGGACCATTCCGAACCCAATGGTTTGAGGTCTTCCCTTGCGAGGGGTGAGTGCGGCCTTAAACTTTGTCCCGGTTCACACCGGGTGGCGACTCCATCACTCTCCGGTTTAGTCCTCCGTTGGCTACTCCGTACTCCCAACTAGGCCCCCGAGCCTAGAACAGCATGCGTCGTCCAGTTTCTGTTGTCCCAACCGATTTAACCATTTTAGACACATAACCATTACAATACCATTCTTATTTCGGTTGTTTTGGTTTATTCATTATTACCAGTTCCCAATAAATATAAGTCATCAACATTCACAAAGCAATTTCCACAATTACACAGATATAAATTCATATTCATCAAAAGACAGTCAAATCAGAAGAATAATTTTACACAATTTGAATCTTTTTTCACGTTTTGTTTTATATAATTAAAAAATACTACAACAATATTCTATAATCAGAACAGTTGATTACTGCTTAGTCCTTACTGAGATTGCAAGTTTAACAATACAAAATATACTTATATATCATCAATGCTACCCCAACCAAGTCAACTGAAAAATAGTTCATTACAAATCAAAACATGAGAAGACGAAGATGAGAGGAGATGCAGTGCACTTCCATTAAGATGTGAGCGGAAGAAGAACCAGAAGTCACAGAAATCGAACCATGAATCAATAAGGCTTCATCGGACAAATGATCCAAGGGAGCCATTCGATCAATAGATTTGATGGACAAATGACCCCCAGTAGAACGACAGAGACCCCAAACCGGAAAACTAGAGTTTCGGCATCGGTGAAAGAGAACGGAAAGGGAGAAAAGTGGGAAAAGAAAATACCGGGAGGGAATGTCACAGAGGGTCAGAACTTAGAACAAACAAAGAATGATGGGATGCGGTTTCAGAAAGGAAGAGATGACAAAACAAAAGTTAAAGGGTCAGAGGTCAAAAAATTAAAAAAAGGAATGTGGTTACCAGATCTAAAGCATAAAATGGGAAATAAAGAAAATGAGGGTGGGAAGCAAGACGCGAGCCTCAACTTAGGTGGTTACTGTTACTCTCAAGATGCAAATTTTGTGATTTTGGGATTTTGGAATTTGTTGTAATTGTTAGTCGGCGGATGGAGTTGGTACGTGGGTGGAAATAGGGTTTTGGAGCATTAGTTTTGGTTTAGGGTTTTGAAGCATATATATATATATATATATATGATTTAATTTCGATTAATCGATCGTTCGGTTTACGAATCTCATAACCGTACCTGAACTGAATACCGAAAAAGTTAAAAATTTTAACCGCAATAACCGATTTAATCAAATAACTAAACCGTAATAAAAAATTGGGTTGAAACGTTCGGTTTAATCGTTAAAACCGATTAATGCACACACCCTACTGCTCGATCATGTACACTCATGGAAAATCTAGTTCTTGCCTTAGTAACCGCGGCACGGAGTCCTATGTCTCTACTTTCAGTGCATCCAATCACCTTTTATACCACTAATCCACTGAGAAGCATACTTTACAAACCCAAACTCTAGGTAGACTGACCAATGGGCTGCTGAACTGGAGAATATGACATCACGTATCAGCCGCGAAACGCCATCAAATCTCAAGCTCTTGTAGATTTCATGGCAGACTTCACTCCCAGCCGCCAACCCAGGCGAAAAAAGAGGTGGCATTGTGTCCGGACTACTAATACATAGAACTTGCAGTCGATGAATCATCCAGCAGATGTGGTTCCGGTTTAGGTGTTGTGATCACTACTCCAACATGCGATATCATACAACAAGCAATTAAATGCAGCTTCAAAAACCACCAATAATGAGGCCGAGTATGAAGCCTTGATAGCCGGATTAACTCTGGCTAAGGAATTATGAGCGAAAAGGATCGAGGAGACATTAGATTCTCAATTAGTTGTTAACCAACTCCAAGAGTCTTACCAAGCTCGCGGGTCCCAAATAGAAGCCTATTTATCGAAGGTAAAAGAGATCCAGTCGACACTGGAATCTTTTGCAATCTCACAAATTTAGAGAACAGAGAACACCCACGCGGATACCTTGGCCACTCGCGGATCTACCATATAAAGAGATAATATTCAGGCCATTTCGGTAGTGATCTATAATGGCCCCCCATCACCAAAGAAGAATATGAAATCATTGCTTCCATCGACCAAGTCGACTCATAGATGTCTTCATTGATCAAATACTTGAGATAAGTCACATTACCGACAGATAAGGTGGACGCTCGAAAGATCCAACGACAAGCTACACAGTTCACTTTCTACGACAACCAACTTTTGAGAAGATCATTTTCCGGACCATACCTTAAGTGTCTCGCTCCCGGAGAGGCGCTTTATGTGTTAGCCAAACTACACAAGGGGGAATATGGAAATCACTCGAGAAGAAGAAGTATTGTATGTCGAGCCCACACCGTCGGATACTATTGGCCAACAATACGAGCCAACGCTATTGATTTTTCTCGTAAGTGTAAGAAATGTCAAAGGTTCGCCCCAATCTCCCATCTCCCACCAGAGAAACTCAATCATACTTTATCCTCTTGGCCATTCATGAAATAGGGAATGGACATTATTGGGAAACTTCTCGTCGTCTAGAGACAATAAGTTTACATGCTCGCATTGACAGATTACTCCAAATGGATCTAAGTAGAAGCCTTCGCGAGGATAAGAGATAAGGAAGTAGAGACCTTTATATGGTAGAACATCTTTTTTCATTTCGACCTACCCCGGGAGATCGTTACTGACAATGGTTCCTAATTCATCAGTCATCGCTTCCAAGATTTTTATAAAAGTTGGGGAATCAAACTAAGATTTTCCACCCCACGCTACCCACAAGCCAACAATCAAGTCAAGTCTTCCAATAAAAGTATAATGAACACTATGAAGAAAAGATTGGAGAAAGCAAAAGGAGCGTGGGCAGACGAACTCCCTGGAGTCTTATGGTCTTACCGAACGAGTGTGAGATCTTCTACTGGTGAAACCCCATTCTCCATGACCTTTGGCTCTGAAGCGGTCATTCCAACAGACTGTAATATTCCTTCGTCTTGATATCAGTGGATTGCCGAGAGTATCAATTGGAAACTCTTGACCAATAGTCTCGACATCATTGACGAACTTAAGGAGAACACATCCTTACGACTTGTAGTGCACCGACAGAGGATATCCAAATATTTCAACAAAAATGTGAGGTGTAGAACATTCAAAGAATGAGATTGGGTCATATTGAAAGTATTTCAAAATACGAAGGAAGCTAGAGATGGGAAACTCGATCATACATGGGAATGTCCATACATCATCATAAAAGTTGTAGGTCATGGAGTCTACAAACTGAAAACAGAAAATGGTCGATATATCCAAAATAATTGGAATGCCATTCATCTCAGGATATTCTACAAATAACAATCATATTTGGTGAATAATTGATCACTCGACAAATCACAGTCATATGACTAAGGACGTGCATATCATTTTTTTATAATTCCGCTAAGTTTGATTTTAAATTGAACGCATTTTGTTTTAACAATCTGATTCTATCCAGATGACAAATAGAATATGCATTTCCATCCAGATGACAATTAAAATTTGCATTGAAAAGAATAAAATTGTTTATACATCAAGCCAAAGATATAAAAAGATAGAATCCAAAAGAATAAAAGTACATCAAGTAGTTTGGCCTTTGACAGATGCGACTGAATCAATCAGCTGAATGATGGGATTAGTCTCTATAGGCTGCTCTGGTCTAGACTCTTCCGTGGCAACCTTAGTAACTTTCTCGACCGGAGCATCAACTGCTGCAGCCTCTTCGATCGACTCAACAACATCGGCTCCATCAATTTCTCTTACAACAACCTCATTTGAAATGACTTCATGCCCCAATTCAAACTCTGTGTCCTCAACTGACCAAAAAAAAAAAAACCAGCTTTCAGCCTCTCACCCAACTTAATCCACTTATTTAGGTCCCAAGTACTGTGCTATCTAGATAAGTACTGTTTCATGAGGACGCATTTATCTTTCACGATGGCTTCCATGTCCATTCCTTCCAATCTGTCCAACAGCTCATCCTTTTGACCCTCCAGCACTTCAACGCTCTCCTTATAGGCTTCTAATTCAGTCGACCTCGTCTTCAATGTGGCTTTCACGACCTTGGATTTGCTCTCGGCCTCCCCCACCTTCTTCTTAGAATCATTTAAAGCAGCTTTAGCTTCGGTTAGTTCCTTTCGCAATGTTGCATTTGATTTCTCCATGTCCTTCGACTTCTTCAGACTGGCCTCCACATAATTCTGTTGGAAGATGACACATTCTAGAGTCTACAATAGATAGATGAGATGTTAGTAAACATCATCGAAGAGAAATGAAAATACTCAAGAAATGATTACCTTATAGCTTCGAGAAATAGCTCTCTTTTCCGCTTCTAGTGGCCTCAATGTCAAGAGTCGACATTCATCTTCCTCCAACAATAACCCCTCAGAAAACCCGGACATACTGGATGGATCCGACATTGCAGTCTCACCCCTTGGGATCTTCATAACTACATTATCCAAATCTTCTTTAGGGAAAATTAGGTACTTCATATTCTTAGAAGAATGCCCTGCCGCATCCGACGTTTTATGGGTAGCCTTCAATGGAAGAATGGACGGAGCATCCCCCTTTAGCTATAGAGGCTCATGGACTACTTTGACTTCCTTCCCATTGTCATTTTTCTTCTTCTCATTTCGAGCATTTCTTCAATCGACGAGATTTTAAACTGACTCGACATCATCTCTACTGCGTAAAAATTTTCTTCAGGGGTTAGACTCCGTAAAAAGCAACCCAAGTAATGAGAAGGACAACCAATATATGTTTGGTCATGAGCAAAGGGATACCTTTCGGATAGAAAACCTCATTCCACAACGGACTCAACCTTATCCTTTTCTCCTCTAAAACCACCCTCCAATTCCTCTCTGGCGAATGAATGCTCAACAAATAATTCGTATTTGTAACGACTCCATGTGTTATGTCTAAGCTATGATTCCGAGTCGAATCTATAAAGAAAATAATTATAGAGTGTTAGGAATGTAATGAGTCTACAAGAAAAATCTCAAAGTAAGAATAACACTCACTCGTTGTATCCCAATGTTCAGGTATTCGACCAAACCCAGTCGACCCAAACACACCCTCTCATCTCATAAGAAAAATACATCTTTTGCCATCCCTATCGATCATTCGTGGTCAATCTTGAAATTATGTGCTCCCTCTTGTGTCGAAAGAATATGTGATATCTCTCTTTCTCGATAGCATGTTCCTTCAAAAAGTACGTGTACTGAATGTCATTTACCCAAATCTAACCCCCAACTCAAATGTCAAAACCTCAACCGACATCAACACCCTCCATGTGTTTGGCATTAGTTAGGAAGGAGCTATCCCGTAGTGATCTAGTACCTCTCATACGAGATTAGGGAATGGAAACCTAAACCCATCTACCAAGGGCGTTCGTAGAACCCCATCCACCTAGAAATCTTATAATCTATTCGTTCATTCGACGAGGCCAATCTCACTCGAATCGACGAGGCCAACCGATATTTTATCTTCATCTCCCTCATGGTCCTTTCGTTCACTCGATTAGGTGGAATTTTTATCAGAATATTGGTCGGCTCGCTTGTATTGGGTTCTTCATCCGACTCTGTTAGAATTACTCAGTGCGGTGGCACGTCCTTAGGGATTCCTAAAAGGGGTTCTACCTATGCAACAATCAGAATATCTTCATCCCCACTAAATCTTTCTTCATCATACATCTTATATGGGGAGATAACCCGCAAGGGCGAGTATATATATATCTCCATCAGTGTTTCACTTGAGCTTGGGCAACTCTCAAACAGCATATCAGTTCACTATACAAACAACGAATCAACCTAAAACCAATATGTTAGAAGGTCAAACCCTAATTTCACACGAACACAATCCCAAAAAAATCTCCAAACCATTAAAGATCAAAGCTCCTATTCTAGCCAAGAACAAGTTGAATATACCCTATTAACAACTTGAAGAACTGAAGAACACGAGGAAAGATATAAAGAATACCTTGAATTCGAGGAGAGCGCTTCAACCTTACGACTTGAGAAGGAATTTTACAATGAAACAAATGACCCCCTCAAGACTCTTTATACTCTTCTTCATTTGTACGCCTTTTTCCCGCCAAAAATGCATCGATATTGATGTTACATTTATTTTAATTTAGGAAATCGAGGAACGCAAAGCCAATTCAAAGCCCAATAAGAAACCAGTCGGATGAGTACCCCTATCAAGACTGTCACGGTGAGAACCTAGTCCAAACGACATACGAAGGTTTCATGACTTGCCCACCCTACAAAAGTGTTCTAAGGCATAATGTTACCCCCACATGTCGAGTCACATCAACACATGGACTTCCACTTGGTCCAGACAACGTGAAGGCTCTATTTGGTTCCTATTCGGGACCGGTTGAGTGGATGATTTCCTGGCCTTCATCTGGTCTAGTCGACAGGAGTATTCCCCAATTGGCTCATGTTGAGTTAAGTTAAAACCTAGACTTCCATTTGGTCCAGACGACGTGAAGGCTTTACTTGGTTCCTATTCCGGACTAGTCGAATGGAAATTTTTTTGGCCTTCATCTGGTACAGTCGATGGGAGCATTCCCCAATTAGCTCATGTCGATTCAAGTTAAACTTAGAACTCCATCCGGTCCAGAGAACGTGAATACTCTACCTGATTTTAATTCAGGACCGGTCGAGTGGATGATCTCCTGGCCTTCATCTGGTCCAGACGACGGGAGCATTCCCCTATTGGCTCATGTCGAGTCAAGTCAAACCTGGACCTCCATCCTATCCAGACGACGTGAAAACTCTACTTGATCCTAATTCAAGACCGGTCGAGTGGATGATCTCCTGGCCTGAATCTGGTTCAGTCAACAGAAGCATTCCCCAATTGGCTCATGTCGAGTCAAGTCAAACCTGGACCTCCATCCGATCCAGACGACATGAAAAATCTACTTGGTCATAATTCAGGATCGACCGAGTGGATAATCTCCTGGAATTCAACTGGACTAGTCGACGGGAACATTCCCCAATTGGGTAATGTCGAGTCAGGTCAATAACTTAACATCTATCTGAACCATACGACATGAAGACCCCACCTTATATGTTTTCAAGATCAATTGACTGAAGTACATCCTGGTCTCCAATTGGCCCATTCTGTCATTAGATCACATGATTATCCTATTTCGGGTCGGATGAGTATCAGTCATAGACCCAAAAATAATACCAATGTCGAGCCGACTCGACAGTTCACAGTCAGGTCCTTGAGGAATCACTTCAAAGCCTAGAAAATGAAGAGAGTAAAGAGAAGAAATAACTTCAATACCAATGTCGAGCCGACTCGACAGTTCATAGTCACGTTAAATGCACACATTATTATTGAGTGTATACGTTAGAGCTCCCATTTGGAGGCCTATAAAATGAAGTATAATTCATAAATCATGAGAGGAATAAAACTGAAGCATTACAACCTTAAGCTTGATCACTCTCACCAGAACCTTCTGAACCTCTGACCCACCGCCCTCACGGCAGTCCACAGGGATCAAGGTAGTCTCTGACCTTGCTTCTCCTCTACTGTATTTATAACTCATTTCCATTACTGACTTGAGCGTCAGAGTGCCTATGGCACCCACCACACCGGTGGGAAGACTCTCCACGCTCACTATACCTTTTGTTTTGCAGGATCGCTAGTGCCCCCCTTCTCCGAAATCTCGATTGTGGACCTCGACTGAAAACTAGCGTCTACAGTAGTGAGGTTAGATTATTTGGGTTAGCAACTCACATCCTTAAATCTTCTTATCTTTAATGAGTACCCAAGTTGTACTTTAAACTTCTTTATCTTAAACACTTGTGGTAGTGAAATCTCTTGTTAAGTGGGTATACTCAAAACGACGCATTTGGTTGTAAAAGGTTTGTGAGTGAGCGTATAGAGAAAACTCATTGTAATGGTTGAGTCATTGGAAAACTCTTGTGTAAAAGTTTGGAGTGAACCTGTGAGACAAAACTCTTGGTTGTAAGTGAGTCACGGAAAACTCACGATGTAAGTTGTGGATTCCACTTAGTGAAAAGCTTCAAGCGCGGTTTGGAGGAGTGGACGTAGGCATTGTTTGCTGAACCACTATAAACCACTGGTGTCAAATTCTCCAACTCTCTCTCTTTAATTTATTGCAAGCTTTACATTATCTTTCCATATTATTCAGCATAGTTTGTCATTGAGAAATTGAGAAATAAGCTTAATTGGTAAAGCTACTAACTTAGTAGCGTAAAATCGATAAGAATTTTAATTTCACAATATTAAACTATCACCCAATTCACCCTCACTCTCTTGGGCATAGAGAGATTGCTTGTTTTGTATGCTTGTAGACAATTTCAAAAGGAACCAGTCAAACATTCCTTCGCGGTTTAGAGGTCGATTTCGAACAAATAATTTGCAATTACCTGTCACCAAGAGGCGTTGTTTGGTGGTGTAGGGTTAAGGATCTAACCTCCAAGTCAAGAGTTCGAATTCATGGGGTCTGTTTCTTGTAAGAACTTGAGACAGTCGATGATTTTACATGCTCCACTTAAGTCCGAATTGGGTGATTTAGTGGCGGGATTTCCAAGTCAATTACCTTAAATTAGATAAGTTTTCGTTGCTTTTGAAGTTCTTTGTAGGTTTTGAATTAAGGTCATGGTCTTGTTGTAGTTTTTAATTTATATTCTTGTAATTATGATTTTCCTAACCTTCTAATAAAATTTAGGATGTGTCGCCCTCCGTTATAAATAAATAAAGACTTACAAATATAAATAATAATAAAAAAATCTCTTAAACTCGAGCTTTATGTTTTTTCAATGAACAAAAATAATGAATTATTGATTCTGAATCTTTCACCGATTTCCTTTTCGATGAAAGTGACCAAGTAATTTGTAAGAAATCCATCTCTCATCCTCTTTTAAAGGCTTGTTTTAACAATCATCATAGCTGAAATCCTGTTGATAAATTAAACTTCACCATAGCCGATTTCCTTTACGTTGTCTTTACTTTCAATTTATAACACAATTATAATTTAAGCGGTCTTATAAAATAAAGAAGTTACCATTTTTTTCCTTTTCAATGTTATTTCAAAAGATTTGAATTTCATGTTGACTTGATATTTATATTGAATTTTTTATAAATTATAATTAATATTTAATAAATAATAATTTAAATATAATTATATCTTAATTTTATATTATTGATTATGAAAATATTAATCGGCTCAACTCAATGCCAGATATAAATTCTATTCAAAATACCCTTGAATTTCATCCCTTATATTTATTTTTGCTGCCACTCAGAATTAATCTTACTCATTAACTCTCATTTTTATTTTGAGAGAGAGTCTTTTAGATTTGTCAATAGAATATACACTTATCATTATTATTTTTATTAATATAATAATTTTATTATTTATATTAAAATCATAAAATTCAACAGCGTCACAAGTTGGTGATTGTTTTTTCTTCATTTCTTGATGATACTATTACTGGTGTTATTCTCGATGTGAATGCAAACATCAATGGTGGCTGGTCTTGGTGCTTAAAATTTTGTCTGTTCATTACATTACAACATATAATGATTTGACCAAAGACTGGAGACTTTAGAGTTTACTTCTTTTATATATTTGTTGCCTCGTGATTCAAATCATGGATAACATATTTATAAGGAAGTGAGACATTATCGATTTATATATATATTAATAGGGTCATGCTAACTAGTGCCCTAAGGGCACTCATTAAGGGTCCATTTTTGGTAAGTTTTTTTTATCACTTTTATGGGGAAAATAAAATATTGTCAAAACATTAATTACTTTTTCATTTTTTCTATAAAAACTTTCCTAAAATGGATCATTAACAAATACCCTAAGGGTACTAATTAGCATTTCCCATATTAATATTGGAGTTCAATGATCCCGATATTGAGGACGTTTGATTTTTCGATATCCCGTAAAAAATGATTGTTTTTTCTTTATTAGTTTCCTATTTCCCACATATAATATTGCGGCCACAGATGCCATTGACCAAGACAACTGGCCTTAGTGTGGACTCCATTGTCTCTCATTTATAATTGTAACAAACTTGCATGTGTTCCCACATCAATCTTATTATTTTTGTTTTTTTTTTAAAAATGAAGAAAATAATCTTTAATTCTTTCATAATTATTAATTATGTATTTTTTTTTTTTATAATTTTCTATTAAATTATTATTGTTTTAATAGTAAATAATCGTTGTTGTGTTCTGTATTATTACAAAACAGTACTTCCCCCGTCCCTTTTTGATAGGCCGCCGGTCATTTTCCAACAAAATAAGGGAAAATCATTAAAACATAGTCTTTTCCTAATATATCCCTCATTAATACAACACACAATCACACTTTAATTCAATTATTTATATTCCCAATAATAATAATAATAAAGGTATATAAGTAAACTTCTTCCTTTAACTCTCTCCAAACAAGGAAATAAGACTATAATTTGGGACGTCCAAAAATAGAAATGTGGTCTATCAAAAAGGGACGGAGGGAGTATTATATTAGTATAATTTAAAAATCATAATAAAAAATGTGTCTAAAAAATAAGAGGATCTTCATGATTATTTCGTTAAATCCCGAGGGAATCGTCGTCTCACTCTTCTGTTTTGTTAACAGAAACACAAGATGATGGATGAATCTAAATATAAATATTTTTATTATGTAACATAATATAGTTTGTTGATAGAGATTTCTGCACCTAAGGTATTTGAACAGTTCGGCAAGGGCGGAGAATGAATTCTCCTCATTCTGAGGACACATGTTCAGAATTTGTGTGTTGATCTTCAACCTGGCATGAAGCTCGGGTCTAGTTTTCTCGGGATGACCGACCAAATGACACGACATGGACCAGATTTCAGAGACCGATAGCATAAGAGCTGGGGCCGACCAAAGTAGATGGGCTACCTCCCGGAAACGGTTGATGAATTTAGATATTTCTGGTCATGACGGTATCTGTTTGAGAAGTTAGACCAATCACTTGTTCGACCTCTTAAAGACCGACGCAAGATCAAAGTTGTTGGATTTTTCCCTCTTTACAGGCTGGCACCATTATTGTTGCTTGTGGAAGCAGAGAAAACACAGTGATGTGACAGGCCGTCAAACGGTAGGCTTGCTTTTGGCGATGACAGTCTTGGGGAAGAGAGCCCGTCAATCAGTCGGAGACCACAGGGGAAACGTCATAAAAGTGAAAGAACAATGTTGTAATTCTCTGAGTTTATAAAGAGAAGTAAAATTCATTTGTAAGGATAGCGAAACTTTTAACCAAAAGAAAATGAGCACTACTTGTAAAACACCGTAAGTAAAACAACTCGGTTTTCATTAGGTCATCTGTGAAAACAGGTCGCCCGAGCTAGTTTTGGTAATAAAAGTAACATTCCATTTTGTGCCCGTGGACGTAGGATGGATTTGTTACGCCGAACCACGTTAAAAGTCTTTTGTCGATTTTTGTGTTTTCTCCACTTTTTACTACATTTGCCTTTGGTCTCCCCATAACCAAATAAATTCAAGGTTTATGGAAGGTTGTCTCGGTAGGGTTATCTCGAAACTACCCCTGGGATGAAAATCATCCATCAACAGTTGGCGCCATCTATGGGGAATGTTAACAAAAAGAAACTTGCATAGTAAGACAATGGTACAAGGTGGAAACCGTGGGTTGTTGGAGAGTTCAGCAGCAGAATGGATGAAAGAGGAAAGGAATGGGAAGAAGCTGGTTGGAATGGGAGAAAGAAAATGGTTCGCAAGAGGAATGAAAGTTGACAGCAGAAGTTTTCCTTTTTTTGAGTTGTAGGGTAGGCAACGATTAGCCATTATGACTGAGTTGCATAATGGAATGTAACATTTTGGATCAGTGACGTTCGTTGGCAGTGGCTGAACAAATCTCTCATGGCGCAGACGCCATAACTGATCAGCCTGCTAGAGTCCTCAGATTCATAGGTTGCCAGTGCTGAAGGGTCTGCCAGGGAAATAGTCAGCCAATGGCAAGGGATAACGTCCAGGCCCCCCTCAATTAGCGTGGTGGTCTCTCCTAATGAGAGGATGAGAGGAAAGGAAAAAGGCTTCATGGGGAACCACAATAAGCCGGGATCTCTTGGCCGAGCTCCAGAGTTGTTCCGAGATACTTATGGAGCATTTGGCACAGGGGACCCTGTCAACACGGTCAGGAAGCAAGTTCAGGCAGATCTGAGTATGCTCAGGCAGGAAGATGCATCAGACAAGAACCAGAAGAAAGTATTGTAAAAGTCTTTCTTAAAATGACCCGCAAAGAGTTGTAAGAAGAACAACAGGTCCATTGAATATGAATAAAACTCTTCTTTTTTTTAAAAGAAACTTGTCTATCTTACTTGTTTGTTAATCAAATGCAAAAGTTATTTTCAATATTCTTGGGATGGGCTCGATGCGAAGAGGTGATCGGTAGTCGGGAAGGGCACCAAGCACGGGGCGCACCAAGCCCGTGGCACGCCAATCCCGGGTGTCATTATCAAACCCTCGGGTGGAAGTGTTTCGACCAGGATCCTTTCACTTTTGAGGATTCAGAACGCATCAAGGGATGTGACACATGCAGGAAACGTGCGAGCCCCTCGTGGCACGCCAATCCCGGATGTCATTATCAAACCCCCGAGGTCGGAGCGTTATTACTTCATGGCTCGTATTTTTAAGGAACACCTCAGGTAAACCAGGTCCAGAGAGGTTTCTTCCCCTGTGAGTTGGCTTGTGAGTCTCGTTGAGAACCATCAGACCACCTGACTTGGGCACGGCCGAATGGCCTCCTTGATTGCAGGAGTCTCGGGTAAACCGGATCCATTGAGGTTTCTTCCCCTGCGAGTTGGCTGGTGAGTCCCGTTAAGAACCATTAGATCACCTGGCTTGGGCACGACAGAATGGCCTCATTGATTGCAGGAGTCTCGGGTAAACCGGACCCATGTAGGTTTCTTTCCATACGAGTCGTCTAGTGAGTCCCATTGAGAAACACCCAGGGATGGCACATACGGGGTGTCTTCCTCCATCGTGGGGATTTTCCTAACCGTCTCGGATCGGCGCATCTGTAGCCTGGTTAGCCGGGACACTGAATTGTAAGGTTCAGAATTGTGTTTTGGGAGACACCGGGAAGGACGCTGCCTCGGAGCACCTCGAGTTGTTATTTTTTCATGAATTTGTGTGGAGTATGTGCTAAGTTACCTCCATTTTGTTAACTTTACTTTATTCTATTTTTTTATTTTTCACCGATGTGTAGCAGGGGGACGCCCGCGCCAGGATCCGTAGAGCCTAAGATGTTGAAAATCTTCTCTTGTGTAAGTCTCAAATGCTCCACCAACTCGGGGATGGATTCGTTCCACCGAGTCTGTATTGTTTCACCATCTCGGGGCTGGATTCGTTCAGTCGAGTTTGTATTATTCCACTAGCTCGGGGCTCATTCCGTCGAGTCTGTATTATTCCACCAGCTCGGGGCTGGATACATTCCGCTGAGTATGTTATGTTCCACCAGATCGGGGCTGGATTCGTTTCGCCGAGTCTGTTTTATTCCACTAGCTCGGGGATGGATTCGTTCCATCTAGTCTGTTTTATTCCACAAGTTGGGGGCTGGATTCGTTCCGCCAAGTCTGTATTGTTCCACCGGCTCGGATCGGGTTACATCCCTCCGAGTCCGTCTCATTGGTCTAGGGACATAACATTCCCCCAGAGCCAACTGTTCTACTTAGCTCGAGGTCAGGCTACATCCTACCGAGTCCGTCTCATTGATCTGGGGACGTAACATTCCCCTAGAGCCAAATGTTCTTCTCAGCTCAGGGTCGGGTTACATCGCACCGAGTACATTTGATTTCGGCTCGGGGATAGACTATCAACTTGAAGTCGGGCTCTAATTGGTCGGATGCGAGATCACATTGAGATTTGGAAGAGCAAGTTAGAAAATTTGGGGCTAAAATAAGACACGTATGGAAAGTAGAACAGAAAATATTCGAGATTAGCAGTAAAAGAGAAATTGCAGAGTGATATTACAAAAAAAATTATGTTGTTTGAATTTACATAAGGCCCTCTTTGGGTCACCCTTATTTATCAACCCACACAGGGGCAGCTGCTTCTTGCTGGTCAGGTCCGGATGGCTGGATAACTGGTACAGACCCGGTAGGAGGCACCTCGGTTTCAGTTTGGAGGCAAGAGGGGCTCCAATTTCGGCCTCAGGTACTTCAGAGGTAGAGACGGGAACCTCAGGCTGGATCTCTTCAGGGGCCGAGACATTGGCACGGAAAAAAGGGGCTCAAGGTCCTGGATTTCCTCTGAGGAAGGGGGGAGTAATTTTCGAAACTCCTCTTCTGAAAGCTCCCAGTTGCAGAACTGAATGGTCGCGTGGATGGGGCCCATGTCAAGATCGTGCATCACCATCGGTATAATCAGGGCACAGTCGCCGACCCATTCGAGCCTGATCTGCTCCCGCTGATCCTCCAGCTGGGTGTCCTTTTCCTCAATGCCTCGAGAGCCTGGTCTCTCTTGTCAATCATCTTCCTCAGCTTAGACTCGGCGCTTAACACCTCTCACCTCAAGTGCTTGTTTTCTGCTTGGGCAACCTCCATATCCTTCATGGCAGTCTCCGCATTCTCTCTGGCCAAAGCAGAAGCAGTCTGGAGAGATTCATTCAGTTTAAGGGCTTCTGTCGTGATCCCCTCCAAAGATTTTATTTTTCATCTCTTTTGGCCAGCTCGACCTCCCGCTCAGTGATTTGGCTTTGGAGCCTCTGCACCTGGCCTCTCTTAGATAAAAAGGCTCATAAGCAGGTCCTTATTCCGAGCCAGCACATAATTGTCCTGCAAAAAAGAAGGGAAGAAGTTTGAGAACAAGTAAAAGTACGGGAGTAAAAGATAAAGTCTACCTCGGTAACTCGGAGGGAGAGATGGGAAATCACTTCCTTCATGGAGATGTCCTCGTATTGCGGATTCATCTCGAAGGGCACCACTTCAGCTAGCTGATTGGTTACATGCACCAGATGAGAAGTGACCTCTCGGACCTTCTCGCTGAGGTCATCCACCCCCAGCGTCGCAATACCATTTCTAGTTCTTGAAAGAGCCTCAGCAGCTTGCCTCTCCCCCCGAGCAATGAACTTTTTCCTCATGGGCTGTTCCTCCTCCCCCTCCTCCTCAGGTTCAGCTGATACGTCTCCAGACAGGCGACGATGTTGCTCGAAGGTCTGGATGACCCAAATGAAGTTCGGACAGTTGTGCTTGGTACCACCCTTATTGGAGAAGGTAAGGGCTGTACCGCCGTTCGAGCAACCGATTTGGTTTTTTCCTTGGCTTCTGCGGTAGTCGGAGCGGTCAACTGTCTCCTAGAGATTCCGGCTTCACTTGGCCCTGGTTTCTTTGCTGCACCTTGGAGCGAGTCAAGGTATCTAGGTTTTCTCGAAATCTCTGTAAAATAGGCAAAGAGCATGGTCAATTCGAGTTTCAGGTGATGTCAAGTGATTCGTGAGTTAGGCACACAAGGGGATCGGTCATAAAATCAGTGAAAATCTACCTAGTCATCCCGGGGCCTGTAGGGGTGCACTCTGGATAAAGCCCGACTCCATCATGTTCATGTCATTGACTATCTTTTTCCAGTGGCCGGCGTAGTTCCAGGCCACCGTGATCCTAGTACGAACCTCATGGGTAGCCTTGGGAGGATCCCTCCAACAGGCTGAGGAAGGGCTAAAAAGTTAACATTTTATCATGAAAGTTGAGAAAAAGAAGCCAAGAGTTTCGATCTTAACCTCCCGCTTTGAAGATGTCTGGGACCTCTGTCATCTCCGAGCACGTTGGCCAGGATTGTCCCCAATCCCCTGTAGCCCAGAACCAGGGGTCTTTGAAGTTTTTTTTTGGTTTGGGGAAGGTCCTTGATAAAGTGGGGGACGTCTGCGTATGAAGAAATGTAGTACCAACCATGATGAGACTGGGGGTTGGCCTTCAATTTGTATAGCCTCTTCAACTCCTTGAAAGACGGCTCTTCAGGGCCTGCCCTGTGCCATATCACATGCAAGTCGTCCAAAATTCTCGAACTATTTAAGTTTAGTTGACATTGAGCGATCTTCATCCTGGCCATCATACCCGCAAGGTATGGTTAAATGGGTAACCGAAGACTGCATTCGAAGAAAGATGGAAGAAGGCGACCGAACCATCGGCAGGTTGGCTTGCGCGGTCTTGCAGACCGGAGACCTCCAAGTCTATGTCTATTAGGATCTCGTACTATTGACAGAGTACGAATAAGGCATCTCCCGTGATGATGGAGGGCCGGTTCATGTCCAAGGCTAAGCAATTCAGTTCTCCCGGCTCAAGATCTCTCCGAGGGATTCTATGGTGGTAGGTGTCGTTTCGTTCTTAAGAAGGGGTTTGGGGTGGTGTCTAGCTCCTCTAGGCTAGGAGTGCCCGAGCTGGAAGAGGCTTCTTCAGTACGAGGAGATTGAAGTTTTGCGGGCTTGGCCGAAGAAGATCAGTGTTGGGGCCGACCACAGTAGACCGGCAGCTCGGCTTGGTTTTCCTTTACCTCCTAGAAACGGTTGATGAATTCAGATATTTCGGGTCAAGACAGTATCAGTTTGGGAAGCTCGACAGATCACTTGGCCGACCTCTTGAAGACTGATGCAAGATCAGAGTTGTTGGATTTTTTCCTCCGAAACGTGTCATTATTCAAAGGCTCTTTACAGGCTGGCACCATTATTGTTGCATGTGGAAGCGGAGAAAACAGAGTGATGTGACATGCCATCAAATGGCAGGCTTACTTTCGGCGACGACAGTCTTGGGGCAGAGAGCCCGTCAATCATTCGGAGACCACGCGAGAAACATCATGAAAGTGGAGGAACAGTGTTGCAATTCTCTGAGTATATAAAGAGAAGTAAAATTCATTTGTAAGGATAGCGAACTTGTAACCAAAGAAAATGAGCACTACTTGTAAAACACCATAAGCAAAATAACTCGGTTTTCATTAGGCCATCCGTGAAAACTAGTCGGCCGAGCTGGTTTTGGTAATTAAAGTAACATCCCATTTTTTTGCCCATGGAAGTAGGCTGGATTTGCTCCGTCGAACCACGTTAAAACTCTCTTGTCGATCTTTGTGTTTTCTCCGCTTTTTACTACATTTGCCTTTGGTCTCCCCATAACCAACAAATTCAAGGTTGAGGGAAGGTTGTATCGGGAGGATTATCTCGAAACTACCCATGGGACGAAAATCATCCGTCAACATAATTAATTTCTAAATTTCAGAAGATAAAAATGCATTCAGTGAGAGCTGTGATGAGCAATTTAATGGGAGATATTAGGAACATAACAAATATTTAAATTGAGTTCTCATAGCACCAATAAAATTTAAGATATTCTTATTTACTTTCAATATTGGCCAAAAATCACTTAGATCGAACAAGCATATAACTTTATGCGATTTAAATACATAAATGAAACAACTTTAAATTAATTTATTGATTTAATCCCAAATAAATCATCATTGTCACTTGTCCCATTCTCATTCCTTTTTCCTTTTCAACTATTTGCTTTCACTCTTTGTAATCTATTGTAAGAAAAGCACTTCCAATTAAGCACCCAAAATCATTTCTATCAAGTCTTCTTCTCTCTTTCCGAAGAAAAATAATATATATTAATCATCTTTTAAATGTAAAAACCATGTTCTTTCAGAAAAAGAAACAAGTAATGCTACGTGTATTATGTTGACATCATCAATCAATTTCATATTGACATCACTGAATTTTGGTCTGTACTTCCCCATTAGCAAAACCAGCTAAAGATAGACGTGATATATTTTGGGAAGAAATTTCCAAATTTTGATAGGGATCTCTTTTTTTTTTTTTTTTAATAGTTTGCAAATCTTGTCATGAAATCATATTTTTCAAATTTAATCGTAGCATGTAAAATTTTCGACTGTCTCAGACTCTTACAAGAAATACACTCTCTGGATTTGAACCCATGACCTGAGATCCTGAATTTAACACCACCAAGTCACGTCCATTGGAGACAAGAAAAATAAAAATAACTCAAGATCTTTTATTATTTATATATGTTTGAGATAAAATTTTTGTCCTGATAAAGATTGGTGACAATTTTTCATCTCAAATCTCAACTTTTGTTTAAAAAATCTTGACTACGTAATGAGATTTGGGATCCCGAATTATTCTGGATAATTTTTCATTATAATATAAAAATCAGTAGGGATTCGGATGGGACCGAGATAGGCAAATCATGACCCATCCCGTCCAATTAGCAAAATTTTGATAGTAATTTATGATGATTTTTGTCTCGAATCCTAACTTTTATTTAAAAAATCATAAGTCCTGATCGATATTTAGGATCCTGAATTATTATGAAGATTTTTTATCCTAACATGACAACACAATTTCTCTGATCGTTATGATTCAATTTTCTAATTTGGAAAAAAAAAAAAACAGCTGGAGGATATACCAAGAAGAATATCGTCCATCGATTTTACACTTGTATAAACATCAAATTAATGCATTTAATCTGAAAAATCATGAAAATAAATACGTTATCACTGATAAGAGTTATGTTATTTCCCATTTAAAAACATATTATTTCCTTTAAACCCAAAGATTTAGTCTTTTTCACTTAAGGATTTTATCATTTCATTTCCTATAATATACACAGACACACCCCCCCCCCCCCCCCCCCCCCCAAATTTAGAAAAAAATTTCAACATGGCTAAATTCAAGGGTTTCATGAGTTGTCTTAAATTATAGGGGAGTTCCTGAAACGAGACCCCTATTCATAAACAATAAAAAGTATAAAAAGTCATTACACATAAAATCTAACATTTTGTTTAGATTTTGGATAAAATTTTGGGACCCCTCTAACTGAATAGTTGGTTGATTGATTTAAACTGGTGATCAAAAAAAAATTAACAAAAATAAAAATTAGAAAATATTTTATTTTAAGATTTGATATTTTAAAGTTTTGAAATTTTAGAAGGGTCTTCTATGTTAAATCAAATAATAATAATTTATTTATAAAAAATAAATATATTTTTTTCCTAGGACCAGCAGGGGCTGAAGCCCCTCCTGGGCCCCAAGTGGCACCGCCACTGGTTATCAGTGCACCGTTTTTGTGATTTTTGTAGCTTTTAAAAAAAAATTATGCATAGTTTTATAATTTTTTGACTAAATACATGTATATTGATGAGCGGTCAATATCTTTATATTTATCATCCATATATCTTGTATTTTGGGATTACTTCGAGTTTTATGAGCGTTTGAGTATGTTTTATAGGCCCGGATCATAATAAGAGAGTCGGACTTATTGAGCAGCAAAATCAGAGCGAAAGCGGGTAGATTTTTAGATCCCACATGGCACGTCGCAACGCAACTCTATGCGTCTCGATGCGGCCAAGTGTATTTTCAAGACAGAATGCCAAATTTGTTGCGCGTCGCAATGCGTAAACCATAAGCTTCGTGTGTCACGATGCAGGTCCATTTGGCATCGCGACGCGTCCCTGATTCTTGGTTCGAGAAGAATTCCAATTTCTTAAGAAGGATAGCTCACATAAGCCTCTATATAAGAACAAGTTTATCTTAAACCTTAGATGAGCCTTTGGAAACCGCAAAGTTGCAAATACATAGTAAGGTAAGAATCGAAGAATCAAACCAGGACCGAAGATTAAATCAGAAGACCTCAACACAAGTTCTTTCTTCCATTTTCTCTTTCAGTTTATATGTATGAGTTCCTAATTTGTAATAATGAATTGTTTACGCTTAATGAATAGCATATGTAACTAATTAATTAATTTAGGGTTGTAATAGATTTTAAACACAATATTTAATTCAAATTGCCTCTTCTTATTCTCTATTCTTAATGCATTTTGTTGCTTGATCACTAATGATAGGAACTTGGAAAATGGATTTTGGGTTTAGTCTTAGAAATTAATAGCACGTGATCGCATTCATTAAATCGATTTCCATACATGATAGAAATATAC
>SKCR01054108.1:0-37697 GCA_019454045.1 Zanthoxylum bungeanum | reverse complement strand
AATCATGATTACAGAGATGAGATTGATGGATTGGATGTGAGGTGATTGTGATTGTGTTTGATGATGGATGTTGTTGTGTTATGCTGCCGGGTTTGGTATAATAGTGGTCGGATTAACGACGATATGAGATGTGATGATACCTCTGATGAGATGAGATGATGGAAAACCTTGGAAGTTGTCAGTGAGGACTCTTCCACTGGTTTTGATATGAGGGAGTACAGGGGCTTCCTCTTCGAGTATATTATACTCACATGTTATGAGCTGATATGGTTGGAAACCTTGGGAGTTGTGATTGAGATACTTTCCCACTGGTTTCAATCCTCTGTTATACTAAACCCGGATTAGCAACCATGTTTGATGGATGGTTGTATTGTTGTGAGATGATTGTTGTGATAATATTATAACATATGCTATTTTCATATTTAATATGCTTATATATATAACCCTATTTTGTTGGTGAGGTCGTGTTGAGAGGATGAGTGTTACTTGCTGAGCTTTTTAAGCTCACTCCCCTCTTCCCTAACATTTCAGGTGATCCGCCTGCACAGTAGTAGCAGTACCAGAGAGTTGTTCCACGTGCCACAGTTGTACTTTGGGTTGGACCAGACATTAGTGTCATTTTTGTATTTATTTTCTTGTATTGTGTTGTAAAACCACAACAGTTGTGTATACTGTTTGGATTTGTAATAAGTGATGTAATATTTGTGTGCATTTGATTGATTGTCTGACATATAGTATGCTCGAGCTGAAGAAGTCGGCGAACCTCTTTCTAGGGTTGGGCCCGCTCTAGGGAGGGGGTCGTGACACACACTCACTCTTAAATCTTTAAATTTCTAGTGAGTTCCCAAACAGTATTGTAAACACAAATTTTTATTATTCAAACTCTCGTGAGTGAAATCCCTTGTGTGAATTGTGAATACTATCAAGGGTGAACTCGGTAAAAAAGATTTGAGAGAAGCATTGGTGAAAAAATTTCTTGGTTGTAAGTTTATTGAAACTAGTTTGAACCTTCAAGCAATTCTTTGTACAAAAAGTTACACTTTCTTTTTAATTTTTTCAGCGACCAAACATAAAGTTGTCTCCAAGTTTGGAGTCAGTTAGGGTTAGTGAAACTCACCAGAAATACCAGCAGTGCAAGAAACAAGGATGAAGATCATGCCACCGAAGGCCCAAGCGATGCCAAGAAAGCCAACGCCACCACACTCACCGGTATTCTGGGCAGGATCAGTCTGGCTCTTATATCCAATCACAGTCAAAACAGTAACATAAAGAAACAAAAGTGTAGCTATGAACTCAGCAATAAGGGCTCTGTAAAAAGACCATTTGCCGAGCTCATCAAAATCGATCAACGAGGCCGGGGGCGGGTCGTGGTGGTCCTTACCTACAGTGACAAAATCAAAATTTTAATTCAATAAGAATAAAATTTGATTTTCACTAAAAATAAATTAAAATTATCTCAAAAAATATATTTTAAAAAAACTTCGAGTTGAGCCAGACACAGTCCCATGAATGTGACTTCGCAACTACTTACCAGAGGACTCGCCCCCGCCTTGCTGCTCAGCAACATCAACGTTCTTTTCCATTGCTTCTTTGCCTGGGAATCTAAAGATACTGACAAATAAATTGTGTTGTTGCTTAGTGTGATTGATTTATGGATGGGGAAGGGCTATTTATTAAGAGGAAATGAAAGAGGTTTGTGTCTGTAAATGACATAATTTAGATAACATATCTGCCGTCCATTACTTTTGATTTTGATTTTCTTTTCATTTGGAGTCCTATCATTAGATTACAAACCGCGTAAATTGATTATGGATATTTATGAAAATTTTAAAAAAACTACTGTTAGAATCATTAAATTTTGTCTTTTTTAAAGGAGTGCCTAAATATAAATATTCTTCTAATTTATGGAGATTAAAATTAAGAAAAATCATAGAAAATAAATCCAAAGAGTCGACCATATAACTTGCCAAATGTCACCTTACATCAAAATAATAAGTATAATTAGAGATGGATAAAAAAGTAATTAAAATTGAAAAATAAAAGTGAATCGGAAAAACCCCTATTGAAGTGACAATTTATTTTTCAAAAATAATTATTCGATATTTTAATTAAAAAATCGAGCCGAATCGAATTTGAACAATTTTGTTAACTAAACTAAATGAATCGAACCGAAAAAATTGGATAATTTAATTTATTAAATATTTTAAAAATCTAATCATTTTATTTTTTTTATTTTATAATTATATTTGTTACATTATTTAATTTATTTAGTGTTTAGTGATGATTAATTTTATGAAATTTTATATCTTTTTGCTTTGATTTTTATTCTTTTTAATTTCTTATATTTTAAATAATTTAAATGGTAATTATATCTTATGAAAAAATTATTGATGTAGTTTGTAATTAGACCTGGCCGCCGGTTCGGTTCCGGTTCGAAACCGAACCGAACCGGCCGGTTCGCGGTTCCACAAGTGTGGAACCAGAACCGTAAACCGAACCGGTCGGTTCTGGTTCGGTTACGGTTCCCTTTCCGGTTTTTTTTTTTTTTTTAATAATAAATTTTAAAATAGAAAAAATTCTATAATCGTAACGTTTTTTCATACTATCACATCATTTTTATAGAATTTTTTTTTTATAAAATTCTTTTAACCATATAATCTTTTTTATAGCCAACTCTTGACTAGTGTTTTATTTATATAAGCGATGTGGGATATTGTTACTTGGCTATGGTGTCCCACATTGCTTATATAAAGAAGTCAATAACCAAGAGTTGGTTATAAAAAGGATATGGACATTCATGTTTTAGTATTGTAATTTTAAACCTCATTAAGTCATTATTATTAATAAAAAAATTGAGATTTACTTGAGGAACCTTATGGTTCCAAAAAAATAAAAAAATATATATTTTTTTTTTACTTCCGGTTCCAACCGGAACCGTACGGTTCTGGTTGGAACCGCTGGAACCGTTCGGTTCCAGCGGTTCCAACCGGTTCGGTCAGGGTAAGAACCCTAACCGAACCGGTCAGGTTCCGGTTCGGTTCCGGAACCAGTTGGAAACCGGAACCGTCCGGTTCCAACCGGTTCGGTTCCGGTTCCGAACCGGAACCTTGGCCGGGTCTAGTTGTAATGATTAAAATAGTTACAATATTAAAAAAAAAAACCTTAAGAAATGTTAGATTCTATGAATGTTATTAATTTTTTTTATTTTGTACAATTAAAAATAATTACATTTTTTTAATTTAAAAAATAGTACATTTAGTTTCTTTTTTTTAAAAAAAACATAATAATTATAATTATAATTTATTTATAATCATATCGAAACATACCCACCCCTAAGTGTAATAATAATGGGAAACGACAGCATGCCCATGAATTTTATCCAGCAGGGGTTTCGTATAATATTACGAATTTTTTTCAACACATA
Source organism: Zanthoxylum bungeanum (assembly GCA_019454045.1). Classification (NCBI taxonomy): domain Eukaryota; kingdom Viridiplantae; phylum Streptophyta; class Magnoliopsida; order Sapindales; family Rutaceae; genus Zanthoxylum; species Zanthoxylum bungeanum. The sequence goes on along the minus strand of SKCR01054108.1, from coordinate 34,273 downwards.
ACAAATCTTAACAAAAGTAGTCAAATATTGCACTTCATTGAGATGATATTTTCAACATATTTATATTTGTTCTCGATGTGGATTCATATTTTAAAACTGTTGAATAATAGTTTCATTAGCAATAGAAATAATACATCTTTTTTATGTATATAACTAAATTATCATTTAATCATTGATTACCCATCTGATTTTGTAGTTGATTGACTTGATTCTTCAAAATATTCATGGCTGAATGCTCTCTCTACAGGTAGAATTAAAGCCAATATAATCAATAAATAAACTAATAGATTTTTAATTCCTTTTCTATTATAAATGAGTATTCTGTTTCTTTTATTTGTTTGTAGTTTTAATTTTAAATGACAAGGATTGACAAACAAATAATAAAATTAGGCTACCTAAGAATATTTCAAGCCCAATAAATAAATATAATTAAATATGTTAATACAAATTTAATACAAATATAAGCCAATAGTAGGGGTTTTATCAAACAAAAATTTTAAATCCACCCACGACGGGAAATAATTTCTCTAAAATCTATGCTATTTCTTTTCTTCTCGGAAATTGCTCTCACATTTTCATTGGTAAGATAAGTCAATCTTTTGCTCCACAAAATTTCCAACACCTTTCTAATTTTCCAAGACTTCTATGCATGGGCTGATATTTATTTAAAGTAGTGATAAAAATGTAATAAAATTTAAACACAAAATGTTAATATTTTGTAACTTAAAAATATTCTAATATAAAAAAAAATTGTGATTAATTTTATCACCTTTATCTCTCTCTTTTATATATATATATATATATATATGCATGTGTTTTATTGGACTTTGAGAACATATAGGGAAATTTACGATTACGATTCATTTTTTAATTTTATTATTAAAATTGATCCAAATTTTAAAAAATATTTCTATTGATCAAATAAATAATTTTGAGATCAAATTATCCCCCCTCAAATTAAATAAAGAACACAAAATTTATCACCATAATTACAAAATCTCTACTAATCTCCCTACATATTCATTCAAAATCTCATTAATTCTTGGAATACTAATTTCATAACTTGGAAACTCATATTTATTTGGCTTAATAATCAAATCAGACAAAGAATTTAACGTGATTTGGCGGAATGTATCCCACATACGCCCACGGATGCAAAAAAAATAAAATCTTTTATTAGAAACTCGGATCAAACCGACATACTTTATCTCTCACTATACTAATTTCATAAAACCATCGTAATTTTGATTAGGGAAGTTAACGGGCGAATGTGGGGGCCGAGGCGTATGCTCGAACGCACACATACATCCCCACGAACTCGACTCAAACCCGAAACGCCCTTAGCGATCAACATAGACCAACACGTGGTAAGGGCATATTGATAATTTCATATCGGCAAAACTGAGAAGACTATGATGTGACATTTATTATGCTCATAAATTATAGAGAAGACGTGGGGTGAAAACCCTAGAATTGTTTCTAATTTCAGTGAGAGAAAGGGTCTGTCAATTCAAAGACCAAGCCTTTTTTATTTGCCTTCATAAAATTCTACTCGACCATAATACAATAATTGAGTTTTTTTTTTTTTTTTAATATTTGGAAATCCCGCCGTCAAATTACTTTTTCCGAGCTGAAATGGAGCATGTAAAATCCCTGATTATCTCAGGCTCTTATAAGAAATATATTCCCTGGATTCGAACCCAGAACCTCAAGGTGAGATTCTGAATCCTACAACAACAAGTCATGTCTCGAGGACACAATAATTGATTTTGCAAATTGATTGATACTGAAAATTAGAGAATAGATGTTGATGGAAAACATTTTATCACCTGATGAGCAAAAGGTCATGACTCGCTATGGAAAAAAAAATCACTCAGAGCAACAACACAATGTATCACAATAAAAAATGACAATTTTAATATAAACGGTCATTTTTTTATTAACAAAATATGATATTTTAATATAAATCGTCATTTTTTTTATTAATAAAAGGATATAATTTTTATGAAAATCCTTATTTTTTATTACATATTAAAATTATGACAGTTTTACGGAAAATTATAATAAAACATCATGGTAGAAAGAATATGGTTATTATAAAAATCGTCATCTTTTTACTAACAAAAGATGACGGAATTTTTATAAAAACTGTAATCTTTTGTTATATAAAAATCATGAAGGTTTTATGAAAAATCGTAATAAAAAATCACAGTTAAAAGATGCCAACTATTATTAAAATTATCATCTTTTTACAAATAAAAGATGACCATTATTATAAAAAACCGTCATATTTTGTTAGTAGAAAGATGACGGTTGTTATAAAAATCATTATTTTTGTCACATATAAAAAATTATGATAGTTTTATGGAAAATCGCTATAAATTTACAAACAAAAGATTACAGTTATTATAAAAATCATTATCTTTTATTTTTAATGACGGTTTTTATTAAAACCGTCATAAATTCCACGTCATTAAAAATAAGTTTTGTAATTATGAGAGATTTACCCAGCAATCTAATTCCTAACGATTTTATTCTTGATATGAATTCAAACCATCCAATTAACCCCTTTCTGATTAAGAATAGTCATCACTCATAAATAATTCCCACATCATTTCCAAACAGTATGGAATGTCACAAATACTCCCAAAAAGGAACAAAATAGGCCCTTATCTTCTGTAAGGTTTTAGGGTTAGCGCGGAAGCATCCATGTGACTGGAATTTAAAATTTTCTTCCAAAACCACTTTAAAGATCGTGGTTATGTTGTTGTTGATGTAAACAATATACTATTTAAATTAATCTATATTAATTTAACATGCATGTAATAAATAATTTTATTTATCAACATAAATAAAATTTACTGATATAAAACATACATTTATGTGCTTATTATCTTTTAGAGCCTTTTGAATATCCTCCTTGATTTTTCCCTTATTGTAGTGCACCAAGCGTTGCACCTCTAGTTGGCACACTAGCTCTCATCTACGAACAATCGCTCCCACTATTGAGAACAAAAGAAACATTTTTCTTTTCTATGATGTTTGAAGTCTTTAGTAATAAATTGGAACTATTCCAATAGAGAGATAAAAATTCTTCAATTGCGCATATATATACACGCAACTATTGCTTATAAAACAGCACCAAAAACAACTTGCTTGTTTTATTACATGCGCTGCTTATATATATATATTCATGCAACAATGAATTGCCTTTTCCTTTATTCAACGTGAGAAACAATTTTTCTTTTTCTTAAACCAACAATCAAATTGCTTGCTTATATTTATTATATATATATATATTATACTAATATATATATATATATATAAAAGCAACGTTGAAAAACAATTGCTTGTGTGTATATATATTATTCTTAAGCAAGTTATTACAACAACAAACAATTGCTTTTGTAATTCTTGTAAATATATATCAACAACAACACTTGCTGTGTGTATATATATTTATCTGCTTGCATGCAAACTACAACAAAAAAAAAAACTTGCCTTTGTTTATTGCTTATGTTCATATATATATAGGCAACAACCAATTGACACCTTCAACTTCAACAAGAAGTTATCATTCAACTTCAACAAGAAGTACTTCTTGAATAACAAGTCCTTCTACAAGAAGTTTTGCCTCAACTTCAAAAGGAAGTTTTGTCTCAACTTCAACAAGAAGTTTTGCATCAACTTCAACAAGAAATTTTGCATCAACTTCAACAAGAAGTTTTGCCTTTCAACTTGTACAAGAAGTTTTGCATCAACTTCAACAAGAAGTTTTGCCTTTCAACTTGTACAAGAAGTTTTAATTGTATCTCAATACAATAATGTCAATCAAATATCTCTCCAAATCAAATTTGGTCTCTTAAAGATTCTTTCCAAAATAAAATTAGGATACTTAATCAAATTAGGAATCCTAATTAAATAATGACTTCCATATTTAATCTTAAATAAGACTCTAATTAATTTGGGTGCTAGCCCACTAAATTAAAGTCCAATAGATTAAATATTATTTTGGCATAATAATTAATTAACAATTAATTAATTAATTCAACTTACTTAATTTTAATTAACAATTACTTAAAATTACATTTAATTTATTTAATATAAATATCAAATATTAATTAAACAATTAAATCTTATTTTATATTTCGAATTTATTAATCAAATTAATATTTCTGAAATATCTCGAATATCCTAATCCAATTAGGAAATGCCAAAATGATCATTTATTAACTTTTAATAAACATCCTCGAATTTGTAACATAGACGAGAACTATATTGTGCGACCGTCCTATGTTCATTATCGAGTAGCAGTGGAATATTATTAACTCTTTAATATTTCATCTCTATGATATTCCACAGACCATGGGTAATCGCCTAGCAGCAAGCCATGGCCCCTAGTCGATAAATGAAGTGGGAAAACATATGAACCTGTTAGAATACACTTCGAACATGTCATCTCATTCCTTTCGATATTTATGTTTCTTATCGAGTCTGGATCATGGTAAGGTCAAATCCTTATACTCGACATATCTTTAAACTTTATCTTGTGGATTTGATATCTCTAAGATATCGACTGCTTTGGCCAAAGACTTATATCCACAACTTTAAGTTTCCTTGAAACATCTATAACTTTAATTATCAAAGTTATCGGATCCCATCTTGAAACATATGTGACTTCGTACGTCAATCGCTCAAGGCCATCTAGTATTTATTCAAATGACGTGGATAGTCGAATGAGAATATACTAGTGAACCAAGAGTATTATCGCACAAGTCATCGTATGATCTCAGGTCAGAGGATATAATGACACTAATGTATTATTACGAAGATCAATGACCTTAGATAATATTACCATGTGATCTTACGCTTCTGTGGTCGTGTTCGATATTTCATTCTACTAATGAAACATCTATTGTCTGTGTCCTTATAATATGAGACTCATCATCCATTCTATTAACATCATATGTCAATCTAGGAGACACACAACAATATTGGTCAAGTGATATATTATTGTCATGTATAACAATCACATTTTACCAAGAACTTAATTTGAGACATACATAATATCGTTGACTCTCATAATCACCAAACGTCTTTTGGATTAACGATATTTATCTGACATAATGTCTCAGGACATACACATAAAATATGGATGTAATAATGTGTAGTTAACAAATATCTTTTATTAATAAATAATAAATTATATTACAAACAATATGCCTTAAACCATTACATCTATAACTGGTTTTAGGGCATACTCTCTAACATCTTCTCCCTTAAAAAAACTAAAAAATTAGAAATTTATTTATTCACTAGATTCGAAGAGTAATTAGCATTAACAACATAAATACGCCATTTGAAAACTAAAAAAAAAACGATGAAAAATATAAAGAGAAATTATGATAATTAAAATATTATGTACCACCACTTAAATATTGTGATTAAGATTGATTCTGCCTACTTGTTAGATATTATCTATTTTGAACATTCAGAAATTGGATAACGATCTAGCTCCTAATAATTTTGTTCTTGACATAGGTTCAAATTCATTAAAAAAAAAACTCTTTCTGATTAAGGATTGTCGTCACTTATAAGATATTACACACATACTATGAAAACGATATGAGATGTCACAAATACTGTTGAAGCAACAAAATAGACCCTTACAAAGTAATAAAACATATGCATCAACTATGTTCAATATGTACAATAGAATGGCCCTCTATTTCATCTCTCAAATACCATTAAATGTAAAAAGAAATTTCTCAAAACCGACTTAATTGCTTTGTGCTCAAGCATTTCTTTTGAAGAATCAAATAGCTTTGATGGCTTCTGCCTGAGAATGAATTGGTGGTATATTGCTCCAATGGAAGCTCCAATGAATGGTCCAAACCAGAAGATCCACTAAACAATTAACACATAAAAGTTAGAACAATAATATTAGTCATCATGTTTCATATATGTACTACTAATTGAGAAATGCACACATGATTGTATAGGAAAAATTTATGTACTTGGTCATCCCAAGCTCTGTTCTTGTTGTAGATCACAGCAGCTCCAAAACTCCTAGCTGGGTTGATGCCGGTGCCAGTGATCGGAATGGTGGCCAAGTGAACCATAAACACAGCAAACCCAATGGGGAGTGGTGCCAAGACCTTAGATTTATGTATCAAATAACATCATTTTAAACTAAACGCGATAAATAAATGTTAACTTACTATCTGTTTGATCAGGAAAAACTTACTATCTGTTTGATCAGGAAATGATCAGCTACTTACAGGAACATGGGAGTCTCTTGCGTTCCTCTTAGGATCAGTGGCTGAGAAAACAGTATAGACAAGAACGAAGGTACCGATGATCTCAACTCCCAATCCAGTGCGCTTGCCGTATATAGGAGAAATTCAGTATCAAACTATATCAGTATTTGAAGTTTAAGCTAACCGGAATGATAGGTGTGTATTCATATGGCATACCCAAAGATACATTATAACATAAAAAATATTAAGAATTAAATACATAATCAAAAAAATCAAATATTTATATGTCACGTGTGTCTTTGGATGTACCCCTATCATTACTGTAATACTATTATAAGGAGAATTGATCAAAAAAATTTCTTACATAACATTAGGGTTGGAATTTTGGGAAGCCCGTGCCCATAATTACCCTCATAGCCCAATTGGCTTGCCAACGGTCAATGACGAAACCACTTATATGAGAGTGGGGGCAGTCACCCCTTACTCAATCTAAATATTTATTAAAATATTTCTTATAAATTCATGAAAAATCTATTTTGTAAATAAAATAATTTTATTTTGTCTCCTTAAAATTGTTAGCGACACAGTCGCATGATGGATTTTGATGACGTCAACACTTGAAGTCTTCGACGCGCATTAGCAAGACATTACAAAAAGATTTCGAAGCAATTGTTGATGAAGAGCTAAAATGTGCTACAAGATGATCAAGAAAGCAAAGATGATAAAGAGGCAAAAAGATGATGAAAAGTCAAAGTAAGAGCCAAGCAATATGAATATCAAAATAATGATTAAGAGCTAAATATAATTGTAAGTGAGTTTATTCAAATATTTTAAAGCTCTTAGGAATCATACATTTTGCATCATTTGCATTTAAAATGACTTAGAATGCTTAATGAATCATTTGCACTTTATTTGCACCAAAATAAATTTCAATGCACAAGTGCTTCGGAAAATGGTTTTGAAAAATTAGCAAACAGTTGAATTAAACTTCAAATGATATATCGTTAGATAGATATGTGTCTCTAGTTTTCTACGGTTCAAACAGAATACAATTTCGATATATAGAACTTTTGCTAGAGCCATATTACTACAATATGTTCATATGTGAGTTTTTCTACATACCTGTCACATTAGAAAAATTCCATAAAATTCATCTTAATATTTTTAAAGCTGAAATTTTTATAAATAATAAATCTATATGTCTAGTTTATGTAGAAATTTACGGATCGTGATTTGGAATTTTCTAGAGCAAGTTATGGATAAAATACCTAGTGCTGTCAGTCTTGACTGGTCATCAGAAACAGACATACCGGTCCTTGTAACCGGCATACCGGTTCCAGAGGTGCCAACGGTCATTTTTTGAGCCGTTTGACCGGCATACCGATCCCAGAACTTTAAAACGGCTATAAACGGCTAGTTTTATGTAAAACCTATAAATTCATCATTTTTCTCACTTCTAACACATCTCTTGCACATATATTCATCCTCTAATCATGTCAAAATATTCTTGAGAGTTTATAACCATCTTCAAATTATTTTACACTCTCTACATTTGAAAAAGCTCATATTTCATCTTCATATTCATATTAGTAAGCTTTGATACATTTGGGTGAGACACTCACATCTTAAATCTTCATATCTTTTGTACCCAAGTTATTTGTAATTTTTATTATTCAAATTACTTGTGGTTTGTGAAATCTCATCGTTTGGGTAATTGTAAAGGTTGTTGAGTGAGCCTACGAACAAAACTCATACTTGAGGTTTTTGAGTGAGCTTTTATCTAAAACTCAAAGTGTAAGGGTTTGGAGTGAACATTGTGTAAAACTCTTGGTTGCGGGTGAGCTACGAAAATTCAAGCACGACTTGGGGGAGTGGACGTAGGCATTGTTGGCCAAACCACTATAAATCTCGGTGTCGTTTTCTCTATTCCTTAAACTCTTTACATATTGCAAGTTGTAGATAAAAGATCACTCAAAAACCTCAAAATAAATAATATTTTATTTCCACTGAATCAATATTCTGACTCCATCATTATGAGCGATATTTGGAATTATCCGATTATCGTGTACAAGAGACTTGGTTGGATGTCGGATTTACTCCCCAAGGAGCGGTACTCGACCTTAGGTTGAGTTATTATTATAGTACGATAACATCTAAATTTAAAATAATTTATTATACATATTTGGATTTGCCATAATAATTCACTGCAATTAATCTTAATAAAAATTAAATAAAATTAAAAAAATGGAGGGAGAGTTGAGGATTTATTGGTGTGGGATATCACATTTTATGTAAAATTAATGATCCGCCTCTTAGTTTTATAACTTTAATATTATAGCCTTTTAAAGTTTTTTTCTCTATGCTCCTTTAGTGATTTTATATTATAACATACTCAAATTTAATTTATTATGGCAATCGTCAAACGAGAAATTTTATTTATTTAAAATACACCTCTATTATTCTAACTTGTCTTTCTTTGATTTTACAAAAAGTTATATTTTCTTTTTAATTTTCTCAGTCTCAGTTAGGGTTGGTCAAGCTCACCAGAAATACCAGCAGTGCAGTAAACAAGGATGAAGATCATGCCACCGAAGGCCCAAGCGATGCCAAGAATCCCAACGCTACCACACTCATCGGTATTCCGGGCAGGATCAATCTGGCTCTTGTATCCAATCACAGTCGAAACAGTAACATAAAGAAACAAAAGTGTAGCTATGAATTTTATTTTCAAATCTCAGGCCTCGAGTCTCCTATATAATTTTCAAATTTAGAATTCAATTTTTATCCGATCAAGTTCAGAAAAATCTAATCCCTGCAATTTCAACCCCAACTCTAACATTATATTTTGTTTTGTTTTTTTTATTTTTTTTAAGAATTAATTTTATTTTTATTTTTATTTTTATTTGTGTTTATGCATTATATACGGAAATCAAATGGTAACTGTTTATATGCAACGGCTATTGAAATGGAAAAAAGAGGGAACCAACGCAGAGTTGTATTACAAATATTGAGAATAGTTTTGATAATATACGAGGAAAAAAAAATCCTTATTTTAAGAATGAATGACACTTCCTCTATTATAAAATTATTTTTTTAATATTTGAATTTCTTATAAATTTCTATGATTAACATAAATATCAGATTTTAAAAAGTACATGTGGCATTTTAACGTATACATTTGATACACACTTGTTAAATTTTTATTAAGAGGTCACAGTTATTAGGGCTGAAATGGTATAAAAGAATCCAAATGGGTTGCACTAGGGTAAAAGTTGTGGAGTTGAGTAGTTTACTCTCTCTTCAGTTCAAGATTCAAATTCTACTAGATACATTTTTTTAGGATCATGTCTCTGATGTAAAAAATCAGTGACTTATTTCTATCCTTACACTGAAACTTCTAAGGACATAAGGTACAGGTCTTGGGAATTAGTCATGATCTATATTGGGAAATTTTTTAGGACACATATAGATCTCAATGATTAATTGAAGTGCGTGTAAGCTAATCCGGACACCCTAATTACCACAAAGAATTTGTATAAGAAGTACTTAGGCTATATAATTCACATCACATTAATGGAATTGTAAGATCCAGCTGCCACCAACTGCATGGGACATGCAAATCAACATTTGAAGACTAATGAAGAAGAGGCCATGCAACTTTAGGTGGTGATTGCCATAAATCTAGCTTGTTGAAAATTTTGAGAAACCAACAAACAAATTTTCGGTGAGTTACTGTTCAAGTGTTGAAAATGTAAGCTTGACAGTGGCTATAAATACAGAGTTTGTTGTAAGCTCTCTTCATCCCAAAGTGTAAAATAGAGAGTGTTGAGTGAGGTTTTTCTTAAGTTGTAATACCTGTAATTCTATTTTTGTAAGTAATAGAAGGTTTCGGTTTTTCCTCAAATACACTCTAGAGTTATCAGAGAATCACAACATGAAACAAGAAGTTCTATAGCATCATGTGCATGAAAAGAAGCAATAATAATTTTCAAAAAAAGAAAGCAACCATAGAGAATAGTTTTGACAAAATCAAGCAAAATATTAAAAAAAAAAAACTACAGGAATTAAATATTAATGAATGTGTAATTTATATAACAAGACTCTTCGAATAATAAGGAATAGAAAATCAAGTCTATATTAAGCTTTGCAGTTCAATCGGAAATCGATATCGATTTGTGATTAATTAGAAATGATCGGGGATTAATCATAAATGATAAAGTTAATATTTCATATGATTGAAAATAAAAAATAAAAAATTCATCTTTCAATATTCTCTAAAAATCACTAAAAATTATTTATGATGAAAAATACTAAATAATCTAAGAGTATTTAATTAAGTCAATATGAATAAGGATCATTTTGATACAATTAGAAAATTTTATCATTATTTAATAAAATATAATAAATTAAAAATATTGTTATTGTTATATATTAATATACGTAGATTCACAATAGATTTCAAATTATATATTACTATAATTGTAATTTATTAAAAAAGAAGAAGAGAAGCAGCAGCTTGAGATAGTAAACAAAGCTTTAATCAATCATTGTCCTATGTTATCCAATAATTTAAAAATATAAAAAAAAACATTAAATTCCAAAATAAGAATTTACGAGATTACAATAATATAATTAAAAAAATGTGGAATATAATATAAGCAGCAAGTTTTGTCGTATTTATTGGCTGATGATTGATTGTAAATTTGAAATCTGAAGTTATGGCATAATATAAAAAGCTAAAAACATAAGGACCCAGTGTTGTCCTATTTTTTGGTTTTTTTTTGTGGCTGTGAGGGAGGTAAAAAAAATCATTTCGAATAAAATTTTAATCAAAATTATAGATAATTTTTCGTCTTGAATAAAAATTGAGTCAAGATATGGAAAATCATCAAAAATCTTGAATTTTAGCCAAAAAAATCCAGTCGAATTTTGGGACGGTCCAAGACAACCGTACTAAAATGGACGTCTCATTATCATCCCTACTTGAGACCCTAACAATTTTTTTTATATATATAAATTTCAATTATGGCAGCAAAAGAATCATGTACAGAACAGTATATGATTTCGAATCCCAATCAGAATTCAAATTTTCTACCAGCACTAGTCTATATGTCAACTATCACTGAGAAATTTTTAAAAAAAATTCTTTTGTAATTGTCCAGTGTATAGGCTTTTTACTTCTTTTTTTTTTCTTGGATTAAAATTCAATACTGAGCGATGTTGAGGAGGTTGGTGGCCCTGACTTGGCCTGGAGTTTTAGGCACTTGTGCCATGAAAGCACGATAAGATTTAATATGAGTTAAAGTGAGATACGTTAAAAACAGTATTTCAAATTTTACGGCTTAATTTTTATTAGATTATACTATTATACTTACCTATTTTTGAATAGAGATGAGTAAAATCGGTTTCGATTCTAATTTTATTTGGAATCGGAATATATCTAGAAAAGAAATAGTTCTTAATAATTGGAAACCGAAACAAACCCTATTAAATATAGTACCATATTTATTCGCTTCGATTCGGTTCTGGATTACCCTGTTTTGATAATAAAAAATATATATTATTTTTTCGACTCTATGTGGCACCAAAATATGAGTTAGCTTATGAGATTTTATAAATTAAAACGCTGTTTGGTATATAGTATTGATTAATGATATAATCTAACTTATAAGTATTACAGTGAGAGTATAAGTTAGTTTATAAGCTCACTAAACTCTATACCAAATGCTACATAAGAGTTAATATGAAAATTTGAATACAATTATTTAATATATATTTTATTTAAAAGGAGAGACTTATAGAGATTGGAGTGTTTATCTTCACTCTCACTCTTCTCAATCTTTGAAAACATATTAAAAAATGAAAGTTATAATTCATTGGCTTAACATGTTGTCTCAAGTTATATTAATTATAGAAATAGCGCATGAATAATTATACTAATCTTCATTTAAATCAATTTACTCCATAACTCAATTTTTATTTCGGTTCTAAGTGGTTTCGGATAAATCCGGAATCGTTGCTCACTCGAAAAAATTTGGTTCCTAATTATTGGGAACCATAACCTACCTTAAAATAATCGGTTCTGATTCCGGAACCGAATTTTTGGTTCGGTTCTAAGCAGTTCCGGATAAACCCGAAATCGTTGCTAACCTGTATTCTTGAGATAAATGAAATTAAATTGTTAACATTAAATCTAATATTGATTTGTTTCAAGCCAATTGAATTGAATGTGTATCATTAACTAATGAACATTTTAAATTATTAGTCAAATTTGAATTGAATTGTATTATCATTTACGTGTATTAGAGCTGACAAAATATGACATGACCTATTAACCCGACAAGAATAAATGGGTATGGGTTGTTAGATTTTACATTTTTATTAAATGGATATGTTTATGTCAATCCAACCTTTTTATGACATGCTTATATGTACATTTTTTTCCAAAATTATTTTATAGGTTCATGTAACCAACAACACTAAAATATTGGGCATGATTTTCCTATTTTATGTAGGATGAACATTTTTTATGATTTCTATTTGATTGAATTTTAAATAGACTTAAGCTTCAGTGGTGTTCTATTTTTAATTAACTGTGATGGTCTTTTTAAATTATGGATTTTCATGATTTTAATTTTAATATGTGCTTTAATAAATATTTTTTTTTAATTTTTAATTAATTAAAATTATTTATGATATCAGTCGGTTCTACCGATTCAATAGAAAAGATTTAACCGATCAAATTAATAACCCATTAAACCTTTTAAATTAACGGTTTAATTACCGGTTTGATTTTTAAAACAATAATTAGTGCCCCTATAAATAAGAAAAACAGGAATATACCACAAATAAACTAAGTTATAGGAAATGAACGATGGAGAATCAACATCTTGATGCTAGCATTAATTAACATCTATACATCGTTTGGAGGTTTTCGGAAAAAAATCTGGCAATCCAAATTGTCCAAAACCTAAAACAAGGACCTGTCCAAGTAATTCTACAGAGCTAAGACACTCATGATCTGAACAACTTGCTTAATTGAAATGGTGGTGCCATATCTCCAGGTTGGGATAGTGGTGGTGTTGATCTGCTGTCCACACATAATATTCCAACCCGACTTGACTTTTCTATCACTACCACCACTCTAAGAAAACGGTTTTTTAATGTCACCAAATTTTGACGTTAAAAGAGGTTAAAATCGACGTTAAAATTTTAGCATCGAAAGACAACGACGCAGAAAATGGATACAAAAGACTGGTCGATGAAAGATTTTAGGGTCAAGGAAGCTTCGACGATGCTAAATATATATTCGAATATGCGTCGCCAGTTGTCGTCGCTGAAATCGATATATGACGACGTAGAAAGTGGACAGTTCCGCGTCAACAAACAAAGGCGACGCTAAAGATCGTGGAATTGTAGCGTCGCCAAATTGGTGTCACTAAATATGAATAACTATTAGCGTCAACATTTGTGGTGTCGACTCTAAATACAAGCATTTAAAATCGCCACTTTAGCGACGTTAAATTTATTTACAATTATTAAAAAATAAAATATTATTAAAATATATATGTAATTACTGAGAAAATATTTTATTTTTTAAAACAATATAATTATATATTTTAATAATTTTTATAAAATTTAAAAAAATTGAAAAATAAATTAAAATTATTATTATTATTATATATAAAATAAATATTTTATTACATAAAAAAAGTTTTATTACAATAAATAAAAAAACCACACATGACGATTGGTAAATGTTGACAATTCTTCATATTTAGTGCGACAATTAGGTGTCGACGCTAAATGTCGTAATTTTTTGAGTCAAAAGTACGTTGGTGACATTAAATGTTGTAATTTTAGTGTCGTTTTTCCTGTCAACGCAAGATGTTGTTACTTTTAGTGTCGCTTGATTTTAACGACGTTAAAAAATACATTTAGCAACGATTTAATTAGCGACGTTAAATATATTTATTGTAGTGCATGGACCAGATGAAAATGATGCAATAATAAAGCTTGACATATCCTTCCCTCAAATATCAAACAATTCAAGTGAGAAATCAAATTGGCAAATTACACATCATCTTAACATAGCAACCAAAGTCCAAAATAAATCAAAAATCATAGGCAACACATGAGAGATCACATCTACATCTGACGAAAAATATGGCATCACAGAGATTTATTGCAGCACAATCTCTACTCTCTAGAGGTGACTATATTCATTAATTCACAGCCTCGATGTTTGATGACACGCATCAGCAGACAAGAGAGCTGTTTTCAGAGCCGATGATTACACCAAATACACTAGAATGGCAACAGCAACCAACTTCAAAATCAAAAGCCAAAACTCATCCACAGGTCCGGACGAAAAATCAGGGCCAGTGCTTAAACACATCGTACAATCAAAAACTCTGAAAAAGTGGTCATAAGTGTAGACGCTGGTTTTCGCCCGAAGTCTACAATCGAGATTTCGTAGAAGGGCACTGGCGATCCTGCAAAATAAAGAAGGTAGGGTGAGTGTGGAGATACTACCCATCGGTGTGGTGGATGCCGTAGGCACTCCGACGCCCAAGTCAGTGATGGAAATGAGATGCTAATACCGTAGAAAGAGGAGCAAGGTCGGGTATTACCTTGATCCCCGTGAGCTGCCGTGAGGGCGGTAGGTGGGAGGTGATGAGAGCTATGGAGAGAGTATTCTTAGGCTATGAGTAAACTGTTGAAGTTGAAGACAGCAAGCAGTGAGCTTGCTGTCATTTCCACCGAAAGCAAGTTTTTACTTGCTTGCCAGAGAAGCTGAAGCTGGAAACGTGTGGCCAGCTTGCTCAAACCGCGTGACACTGTTCACGCGGTTTGGTACTATAAAAATGAGCTCCCAGGACCATTGTAATGCATCCCAATGTGTGTGTAAGCTCCAAGTAGAGAGCTTGAGAGAGTGTGAGGTTTTTTTGTTAGTTTTCTTGTTTGTAAAACTTGTGTATTATTCTTGATAGTAATAATACGAATTCGGTTTTTCCTCAAACACTTCCAAGAGTGATCGTTATTTCACAACAAGTGGTATCAGAGCCTTTGGTTCTTCATTGGGATCGAAAAACCGAAGAACGGAGTTTGGTTCGGAAAATTCGAGTTCCGGAAAAGTTGTCAAAAATTCCTTTTGAGGGTACCAACAGCTAGTTCACGTCGAGACGAGCACGGTGGTATTTTCCGGCGACCGAACCGACATCCACCGCCTCCGCACGCGCCGCACGCGCTTCACAGAGAGCTTCCCACGCTCCCTCACGCGATCCACGCGCCGCACGCGCTGCTGAAGGTTGAAGACGATCCGCGTCAGCGCCACGTCACGCCCAGTCAGCGCCCAGTCAGCGCCACGTCAGCGCCCAGTCAGCAGCCACGTCAGCCGCCACGTCAGCGCCACGTGTCCGCCACGTCAGCAAACCGGTCCCACCTTGCCACGTCAGCACTGCCACGTCAGCAGCCTGGTAAATTTCATTTAGCCCCCTGAAGTTTTGAAATTTACAGTTTTGCCCCAGAACTTTTAGGAATTTACAAATCAGCCCCTGTGTCGGATTTAGACCAAATGAGTGTCTATTCCACCATTTTCGACCGTTCCGGACGCAACAGTGACCTCCGATTTGTGAAATTCAGACCCGATTTTAGTGTATTCTCATTTTAAACTTTAAAACTTAAAATGGAGATGGAGGATTCTCATTCTGGTGCAATGATTAAATTGGCTGCCACTAATTACTCCCTCTGGAGACCTCGGATGATAGATTTCTTGCACTGTAAAGATTTGTTTGATGTCATCGAGTTGAAGGGAGTGAAACTAGAGTCTGTTAAGGAGTATGACTGGAATAAACTCAACAACAGAACTTTGGGTCAGATAAGGCAGTGGATCGGTCACAGTGTCTTCCACCACGTAGCACAGGATTCAGATGCTTACGGGATGTGGATAAAGCTGGAAGACATGTTCCAGGCCAAGACAGCTCGGAATAAAGCCCTGTTAATGAGGCGTTTGGTGAACCTGAAGCTACGGAGTGGAACTTCCGTTGCGGAACACACCAACGAGTTCCAGAGCCTGGTGAACCAGTTATCTGCAGTAGACATGCAGCTGAGAGATGAAGTACAAGCCCTCTTACTACTCAGTTCCCTTCCTGATAGTTGGGAGACATTGGTGGTTACTCTCAGCAATTCCGCTCCAGGAGGTAAAGTTACCATGCCTATGGTAAAAGATGCCCTGTCAAATGAGGAGTCCAGGAGAAAAGATGTTGGCTCAGAACAGACAGAAGCCTTCGTCACAGAGACTCGAGGAAGACATCAAGGAAGAGACGGAGAGAGAGGCAGAAGCACAACCAGAGGTAGATCCTCAGATGGAAGGAAGCCTACCTATAAGTGCTACCATTGTGGCATTGTAGGCCACCTAAAGAAGAATTGCCGAAAACTGCAACGAGAGCAGAGAGAAGGCAATCACCAGCCGAAGAATGACGAAGGAGAGACACTGGTCGTTGTCCAAGCAGATGTAGCAATATGCTCCATACAGGAAGAGACATGCCTTCACAACGCAACCCAAGATGTTGAGTGGGTGGTAGATACTGCAGCATCCTACCACGTCACTCCTCACAGAGATTACTTCACAACCTACAAAGCGGGAGACTTTGGAGCAGTGAAGATGGGAAATATCAGTTCCTCTGGGATAGTAGGAATGGGTGATATTCAGTTGCGGACAAATGTCGGGTGTACATTGATCTTGAAGGATGTCCTGCATGTTCCAGAACTTCGGCTGAATGTACTCTCGGGGATAGCTCTTGACAAACAGGGCTATGAAAATCACTTCAGAAATGGCACATGGAGAATGACAAAAGGTGTCATGGTTGTCGCCCGGGGACATGCTTGCGGTGCACTATACAAGACTCATGTGAAGATTTGTGCAGACAGCCTCAAAGTAGCTGAAAAAGAGGCTTCTCAAAATCTGTGGAACCGGAGACTCAGACACATGAGTGGGAGAATGTTGTATACCCTGAACGAGAAGGAGCTTACCAAGGATGCTGCACGAGGTCCTTGCAACCACTACTCAATTGGTAAGCAACACAGAGTCTCATTTGATTTCTCTTCAGAGAGAAGATCAGAGTTGCTCAGTCTGGTGCACTCTGATGTTTGTGGTCCATTGGAGGTTGATTCATTAGGTGGTAACAAGTATTTTCTGACTTTTATTGATGATGCTTCACGGAAAATCTGGGTGTATTTCCTCAAGACGAAGGATCAGGTCCTAGATCAATTCAAGCTGTTCCACGCCATGGTAGAGCATGAAACAGGGAAGAAGCTGAAGTGCCTTCGCACAGACGATGGAAGCGAGTACAGTTCCAGGGAGTTCGAAGCCTACTGCATGAGACATAGCATTCGACATGAGAGAACTGTTTCACACACTCCACAACATAATGGTGTCGCTGCAAGCATGAACTGCACCATTATGGAGAAAGTCAGAGGAGTGATCAGTATGGCTAAGCTGCCAAAGCCATTCTGGGGAGAAGCTGTTCGTGCTGCCTGTCACCTGATCAACAGATCACCAACTGAACCGTTGAACTTGGAGATTCCGGAGAAAGTGTGGTCTGGTAAGAATCCCTCCTACACTCACCCTAGAGTATTCGGTTGTTTAGCCGTTGTATATGTATCTAATGAGCTCAGGGAGAAGCTCGATGTAAGGACTACTCCATGCATCTTCATAGGCTATGGAGACAAAGAATTTGGATACAGACTATGGGATCCGAAGGTGAAGATGGTCATCAGAAGCCAGGAAGTAGAGTTTCTTGAAGACCGAACAATTGAAGACATTGAAATGCCCAGAATGTCTTCCAATTCCAGTGCCAACAGAAATCCAGACCCAGCACCAGCACGATTGGCCACATATATGGTGCACGATGAAATTCCAGAAGCAGAACCAGAGGAGGCAGATAGAGATGTTGAGCAGGGGGAGACACAGCCTGTTCCATCGGAGATTACTGAAGAAAGTGTTGAGCAGGGGGAGCCGCAACCCACTCCACTAGAAGCTACAAGATCATTCACAGAGATGAATGATGACAGACCTCCTGAAACCAGTGGACCTCAGACAAGAAGATCTGAGCAAGGCAAGATTCCATCAACCAGATATCCGGGATCCGAATATATTCTGCTTACTGATGTGGGGGAGCCAGAGAGTTTCCCAAAGGCAAGAAGGCACTAAAGAACAAATGGGTGAAGAAACTTGGCAGCAAAACTGTGCAGAGACACAGTAGATTGTACTATGCAGAGACATAGCAGGAGAATACTGTACAGAGATGCAGTGAAGTGTGCTGTGCAGAGACACAGCCGACATGTCAACAAACGACGATGATCGGGACAAGCTAGAGTTGTGCAGAGACATAACCAGGATAGCTGTCAGATGATACAGAGAACTACGATTGGCTTGATCCCAACTCAGGGTACGTAGGCAGTCATACAGATGCAGCCAGGGGAGGATCCTTTGAAGGATCCGGATTTGGATGATTGATGGTTGGCTCAGATTCCTGGGAAATCTTCACCGATGGGGAGATTTGTTGAAGTTGAAGACAGCAAGCAGTGAGCTTGCTGTCATTTCCACCGAAAGCAAGTTTTTACTTGCTTGCCAGAGAAGCTGGAGCTGGAAACGTGTGGCCAGCTTGCTCAAACCGCGTGACACTGTTCACGCGGTTTGGTACTATAAAAATGAGCTCCCAGGACCATTGTAATGCATCCCAATGTGTGTGTAAGCTCCAAGTAGAGAGCTTGAGAGAGTGTGAGGTTTTTTTGTTAGTTTTCTTGTTTGTAAAACTTGTGTATTATTCTTGATAGTAATAATACGAATTCGGTTTTTCCTCAAACACTTCCAAGAGTGATCGTTATTTCACAACATAAACCACTAAAACATTAGGTTAAAGAAGGTTCAAACAACTACACCACATCTACTCCTTTATCTACATCTGGCATTACAAGTTTACAACTTTCAGAATTCTACTCAATCAAGAATATTGCAAAAGCAAATCATCATTGCACCTTTCAAGAAACAGAAACCATAAATGGAACGGCATTTGAAACAAAAGTCACATATGATGTACCACCTCTCCTACACCAATTGTCAACAAGAAAAGAGGCAGACCTTATGGAATGACATGAATATGTCAAAAATGGGTGTGTCTTGATGACAAATGTCTAATAACTTGATTGTAGGTTCTGAATTTGAGTTTATGAGATACATTTCTTATAAAAATTTGGAGCATTCATAGATTTACCTGCTCCGCTTAAACCTAAATTAGATGATTTGGCGGACGAGTTTTCAATATTTCAAAAGAAAAAAAAATTTTGAATTGGTCAAGAAGCTTTCCAATCACAAGTTGATAGACAGTTATAAATAAAAAGTAATGCGCAGTTTGATACAGTTCAAAAGTTGCAAAAAAAAAAAAAAAAAAAAACACTATTTAAGTTAGTAGCTATGAATCTCCCACCCGCTCCACCAATATTAAATAGAGGTGAGCATCGGTTCCGGTTTGACCCGGAACCGATTAGAACTAATTTTTTAGGATTAAAAATTGGAACCGATCTTTTTAGAATCGATGCTAATTCTAAAAATATAGAATTAAATTTAATCAGTTCGATTCTGATTCTCCAATAGTAAGAATCGAGATCAACTCATTTAACTGGAACCAATTTTAGTATCGGATGTGGAACGGTTTTGAAGCAAGAAATAGGGTACTTGTTGTAATGCTACATTCATGTAACTTATATCACTAGATACACAATAAGCATGAAACAAATTTTGCTTTATAGTTATTAATGTTTTAATTTGAAATGTGAAAATAAAATTTTAGACGTGATAGTGGAATTCCAACTATAAATTAAAGACATCTTTTTGTACTATAAAAAATAAATGTGAATGTGATGGTAGAAAATCAATGTCTATGGTAGAATTTCAATGTTGTAATAAATTAATAACACGTCCAAAATTTTATTCGTCAAAGTTAGATCTCAATCTATAAATACTTGTGTGAGTTCCATTTTTATTGGCATGTGTCCGTGACAAAATAAGTTCAATTGAGTTGTAATATGTCGTGAAGATCTTTGTGCAATTGGACTGGGTTTTGGCTGCTGTGCATCAGACATACGTTCGTGGTGCGTTCGTTGCAGTGTTCGAACGATTGGCGTTAGTGCTGCGTTCGTTTGTGGGTTCGAACGTGTGGCGTTAGTGGCACGTTCTCTATTGGGTTCGAACGGAGCATTCCAGAGAGCAAACGTTCGAAGCACGTTCTTGTGGGGTTCGAACGAGATCATTCCAGAGAGCATCCGTTCGTTGTGCGTTCGATTGACGTTCGAACGAGTCTTCACAGAAAGGGCGCGTTCGTGTAGCGTTCTAGTAAGCGTTCGAACGCGACTGCGATCTGGACGCGTTTTTAGCCTGCAAAACCCTAGGTTTTCACCCTACCTATAAATATAACACTTAGCCGCCATTCCCCATGGGTTGATAGAGCTGAAACACTTTTCCCTTGAGCCTAAATCTCACAAAGCTTTCAACTCTCTTTGATTCCACCATTGAAGACTTCATCATCTTCTTGTCTTCTCTATTAATGGTGAGAATCATTCTTTGTTAAACCTTCAACACAACTTAACCCAAATTCCCTAATCCTTTAGAGTTCTTTAGGAGGAAGTTTGGTAGTCGGAGTTCCGGCGTCATTGGTGATATAATCTACTCAGAGACTTCAGAGGTTCTGAAGAAAACCGTGGGTCGCGGGCTTGAGGAGTTGCCTTGAGTTCTTGCAGTATAGAGGTACTTGAGTCGGTGGAGTTGCCACCATAGGTCTTGACCATCGCTGTAAGTTTTTCTCGATATAGTGGATTCGGGTGGTAGCCTATACCCGGAGTGGTTTTTTTACTCGGAAGAGTTTTCCACTTCGTCACCAAAATCATTGTGTTGAATTTTGTGTGGTTTGATTATAATTGCTGCTGCTTTAATTTTTGTTATTGTTTTTACATTTGCAGCATATTTTATTTATTTGTTATTGTGGTTGCCTGTTAATTTGCCTGTTGCAATTCCATAGTAGCAGTAACAGGACTTGTCCTGCTTATTGTGTGTTATTCCGCATAGGGTCAAAACTTAGGATAACCCCGAATTTTCAATTGGTATCAGAGCCTGAACTCGATCCTTGACCCATTAGCTATGGAGCGTAGTCAACCCTTAAATTGTCCGCCATTTTTTGATGGCACGGAATATTTGCATTGGAAGGTTCGCATGAGAGCTTTCCTTAAGTCCTTAGATGAGAGGGTCTGGATGTCTGTTGAATACGGGTGGAAACCTCCCGTTGTTACTGTTGATGGGGTCACTTCCCCTAAAGATAAATTGACCTGGACCAAGGACGAATTTGATGCTAGCAATAGGAACAGCAAGGCTGTTAATGCCATACATGGTGCTGTGTGTTCTGCTGAGTTTAGGAGAATCTCAATGTGTGAGATAGCCAAGGATGCTTGGGACATCCTGCAGACTGTGCATGAGGGCACATTGTCTGTTAAAAATAATAGACTCCAGGATTTAGCCACTAGGTTTGAGGTCGCCAAAATGAAAGATGATGAGACCTTTGATCAATTTTATGCTGAGATTAACGATATCGTTAACTCAAGCTTTAACCTAGGTGAGACTATTCCTACCAATAGGATAGTTAGAAAATCCTTAGATCTCTTCCTGATAATTCCTACCCAAGATTACTGCCATCGAGGAAAGTAATGATCTCGATAAGCTTGATTTAGATGAACTCGTAGGAAAGCTGCAGGTTTATGAGAAAAAGCTTCCTGGTTTTAGAGAGCCAAAAACGTTTGCGATGAAAATCGCTAAGGAAGTTGTGCATGATTCGTCTGGTGATGATGATACCATCACGGATCGTGATTTGGCCTTGTTTGCAAAGAAGTTTAAGAAATTTCTTAAACTTAAGAAGAGTAGGCATAGCAGAAAAGAGTCTAGAGAGGATATGAGTAGTAGATCCCATGATGTCCAATGCCATGAGTGTGAAGGCTATGGGCATATTCGACCAGAGTGCCCTACATACCTTAGGGCTAAAGGCAAGAAAGCCATGGCAGCATCTCTTAGTGATTCAGAAGGTGGTTATTCTTCTGATGAGTCTCCTAAAGGCAAGAAAAATTTTATTGCCTTTACTGCTAGTGTGACTGGTGAGAGAGAGATTGTGGTTAATGATGATGATTCAGAAGTCTCTCTTGATGAGTCTGTAGATGAGGAAAGTCTTCAGGTAGCTTATGTTGAACTGTTTAATGAGAGTTTAGCTATTAAGAAGACTAATATAGAGGTCAATAAAAGGCTGAAAGCTGTTGAGCTAGAAAAGAATGAAGCTCAAGCCAAATTTGAGCAAAGCCTTTTGATGGTAGATGACCTGGAGGAGAGAATAGAGGTCTAATTAATAGGGTCCAAATATTAGAAACTGAACTTGAAGATACTAGAACCAAATTGTCTGTATTTTCTAGTGAGAATAAAAATGTGGACCGTATGTTAGGAATTATTTCTGAGCCTAACTGTGATAAGGCTTCTTCTTCCAAAGCTGTGCCTGTAGCAGCTAAACGTGACTTAGGCAAAAAGCCTGTTGTTGTAGTCATGTGATTCCTCCGTTTGTTCCTCGTCCTGTGACCCAACCTCGTTCTAGAGGTGTTGTGGAAAACCTCGCTCTCATCCGAGGTTTGTGCCTGTGTGCCACCACTGTGGCAAGGCTGGACATATTAGGCCTAAGTGCTTCATGTTGCACAAGCAAAAGAGAAGGCCTAAGAGTGTGTCTCCTAGATTTGATTCGTCAAATCTAATGTCTCAAGTTTCTGCACTAACCAAACAAGCACTATTTCTTAGTGAGAAACTTTCTTTGTTGTCTGGGAACTCTCATGTGGAAGAGGTTCCTAGAAAAGTTTGGGTGAGGAAGCAAGATGAATTCCCATCTTCCTCTGCATGTCCTGATGGACATTATGAGAGTGCACTTCGGTGTAACTCTGCTTAAAAGATGCACTTTTATTTCCCATTGCATGTGTGTGTGCGTGTGTTTTATGTTTTTACACGTTTGTTTTGTTTTCACAGCATATGGGTGTGTGTGTGTCTTGTTTTTTTTATATATCCCTTGGTATATAGGATGGAAACCCGGACATAAATTTCATAGCCGATTCCGAATGGACGGTAGTATGATCTGCACTCGGGGATACAACTCCACGTATCATTGGATGTTTTGCAAGCTGTTTTGTGTCTTTATTTTTTTTTGTGTGCTTTAAAAACTGAAAAATCAAAAAAAATATATATATTTTGAAAAGACCAATTTTTTTATGGCTTGTTAGAGCATGAATAGCATGTGCATGTGATCCTGGTATGTAGGATATATGATTATGCATGTATGATATGCTGTTATTTTTCTTGATGCTCTATATACATGAGTGTGTGTGATAAAAACCTTTGGTATATCTTGTGCTTGCACTTTCACATACACGTTTTTATTTTATCAAGGCTTGGTCGCATGTATGAGTTTTTGGAATGGCAATCTAATCTCTTCAATGCTTTGTTTGCTTAATAGTGTGACCTTTGACTAGATGACCTTGCTATCCCCTTGTAAAAGTAAAAAGAATATATTTAAAAAGAAAAATGAGACTCAAGTGCAAAAGAGCCAAAATGGCCATATTTCAAAAGATAAGGGCAAAAACCCTTCACTCGAAAGAGTTGTTAAAAATGAGCTCATGATATTTCTGGGGTAAATAATATAGCATGCAACCATGTTGCTTATTTTCAGGTCCTAGTGGTGCTGGGTTTGAACACCTATTTTGTGGACTTGGTTTGTTTAGAGATGGATTTCTTTGGCTGTGTCCAGCTCATAAAATAAGGTCTTAAGCCTTGATTCGTTATGCACTTTATTTTCCACGCAAGTGCTTTATATGCTTTGGTGTTTATGTCATATGCATAAGTGTTGTATTTAGCCACTTTTAAAATGATGCATATTGTTTCATGTCATAAACAGCTGAATACTGACTGGGTATCATTGTATCAGCTTGAAATGCTGTTTCAGTCAGTTTTTGACAGGATTTTTTATTCTCAGTATGTGCTTGTGTGTGCTTCATGTTATTGCATACCAATTTTTTTTCTTTCCTGTGCACTTTTCTGAGTTGTGGTTTACTTCCCGTATGTGATTTTGCTAACTGTTTGTACCTGTTAGTGAGGGGGAGTAATTCCTGTTTGTTTATGCTCTTGCATGTGTTTTCTCCTGTTCTCCTGTTATTTTTCCTGTTTCTTTTATCCTTTGTCATTTCGTGACAAAAAGGGGGAGAGCTTTAATATATAGGAGAGAGCCGTAGAATATCCTTTAGATATCTCCGTTTTAAGGGGAGTTAAGATTAAGGGGGAGAAGGATTTCTATTTGTACATGCATGAGATTTTTACCTGCTTTATGTTTTACTTGATTATCCCAATGCTTTTCACGGTATATTGTTGTTTGTGGATGTTTCAGGTAGCAGGTATGTTGCTGAGGTGGCATTACTTTCTAGACTACTTTGTTAGGTGTTAGATCGAGTCCATTTGTAAGTCACTGTTTTGATGGTTGACAGTTGACTATTTGTTTTTTGGGTCTATTACCGTAGTCTTTGTATTAGGTAGTATTTTGTCACGGAATGCCAAAGGGGGAGATTGTGAGTTCCATTTTTATTGGCATGTGTCCGTGACAAAATAAGTTCAATTGAGTTGTAATATGTCGTGAAGATCTTTGTGCAATTGGACTGGGTTTTGGCTGCTGTGCATCAGACATACGTTCGTGGTGCGTTCGTTGCAGTGTTCGAACGATTGGCGTTAGTGCTGCGTTCGTTTGTGGGTTCGAACGTGTGGCGTTAGTGGCTCGTTCTCTATTGGGTTCGAACGAGAGCATTCCAGAGAGCAAACGTTCGAAGCACGTTCTTGTGGGGTTCGAACGAGATCATTCCAGAGAGCATCCGTTCGTTGTGCGTTCGATTGACGTTCGAACGAGTCTTCACAGAAAGGGCGCGTTCGTGTAGCGTTCTAGTAAGCGTTCGAACGCGACTGCGATCTGGACGCGTTTTTAGCCTGCAAAACCCTAGGTTTTCACCCTACCTATAAATATAACACTTAGCCGCCATTCCCCATGGGTTGATAGAGCTGAAACACTTTTCCCTTGAGCCTAAATCTCACAAAGCTTTCAACTCTCTTTGATTCCACCATTGAAGACTTCATCATCTTCTTGTCTTCTCTATTAATGGTGAGAATCATTCTTTGTTAAACCTTCAACACAACTTAACCCAATTCCCTAATCCTTTAGAGTTCTTAGGAGGAAGTTTGGTAGTCGGAGTTCCGGCGTCATTGGTGATATAATCTACTCAGAGACTTCAGAGGTTCTGAAGAAAACCGTGGGTCGCGGGCTTGAGGAGTTGCCTTGAGTTCTTGCAGTATAGAGGTACTTGAGTCGGGGAGTTGCCACCATAGGTCTTGACCATCGCTGTAAGTTTTTCTCGATATAGTGGATTCGGGTGGTAGCCTATACCCGGAGTGGTTTTTTTACTCGGAAGAGTTTTCCACTTCGTCACCAAAATCATTGTGTTGAATTTTGTGTGGTTTGATTATAATTGCTGCTTTAATTTTTGTTATTGTTTTTACATTTGCAGCATATTTTATTTATTTGTTATTGTGGTTGCCTGTTAATTTGCCTGTTGCAAATCCATAGTAACAGTAACAGGACTTGTCCTGCTTATTGTGTGTTATTCCGCATAGGGTCAAAACTTAGGATAACCCCGAATTTTCAACTTGTAATTAGTTTTTTTTTTTTAAATTAATTTTTATATAAGAGGGTATCATATGTAAACCTGAAATCGGACTGGAACCGATAAATAGGATACCCTATTTAATTGGGTAGACTCCGATTATAAAATATCGGAACCGATTTTTTTGGGTAAAGATTTAACTCGAAACCGAAACTGAACCCGATTTTACACACCCATTTAATTAACAATGATGTTTGGTTTGGTACATCCAAGCAACTGCGTATATGACGAATATAAGCAAAATGCAAAGGCTGATATTAGGTTGAGAAGAGAATGGAACGGTCTTAAAGGTAGTGGCTAAGATAAACTCAGAAAGGTGCGACAAAACAAAAAAGTCAGTGGGCAATGAATTGATTCATGCATAGTCTTAAGTCCTAGGCGGACACTTCAAGGCGCAACCGCACAAGGCGCGCGTCTGATGAAGGCGAGCGTCTGATGAAGACGCAAAGAATCCGGAAATGCTCTACACAATCTTGTTCATTTCTTTAATAGAAAATGAATCCGGAAACATAAGAATCAAATTAAAAAAAAGGTATAGCTATCACCCTCTATAAATTGAAATCCCAACAAAATATTTTCTAATTACCTCACTAAATAAAAAAGGCAACCTTAATAATCTCAATCAAGCGGTAACTCCACATCACCATCAGTAATCTCTTGCTGCAAATCCCTGGGGTCCTTTGCGAGTTCCGTCATCCGTACACCCAACAGACACGTACGTGCCCAGAATCTCCTTAACAAAGTTTTCTATATGGGTCTATCTATAGTACCCCAAGGGTATTTCATATCATTAATTCAAATATGTAATTTTTAACATTAAATATGGAACTTAAATTATTAAACATGCAAACTCTGTCAATAAATATGAAAACTTTCAAAATATGAAATTAGTTGTGTTGATGTGTGTTTCAGGCGCTACAGCATTTAAGACAGTACGACAAGGACAAAAGGGTAAAATCGCTGTCTGATTGAGATCATGAGGCCGACCCGGCCAGTTCATGTGAAGACCGACCACTTGGTTCACACGACCGAGCACTATAGATGTCGGCAGGAACGTTCTCAGCATAAAAGATTGTCATGGCCGACCTCATTAAAGACCGACCAGGCGGCGGACCGCGTTCAAGATAACAGCACACCATGCTTATGGATAAGATAGAGAAAACATCCTACTTTCACAAGGAGAGAGAGTCAGAGTCCAAAAGGGAAAACAGAAGAAGAAGGCAATACCGGATCAGGAAACCCTACAAGAAGAGAAGATTGGGTTCAAATAGGATTTCTTATACAAATAGGAATCTGATTTCTGTATTATTATAAATAGAAGGGTAGAGCATGTGTAAAAGGGCATCTGAAAATCATCACAAGAATAAGAGATTAGTGTCATAGAGCTCTGATTTGTAAAAGCAAAGAGGAGATCTAAGGAGTGAATTTGAGTAATAAAAAGTACCATCCTGTTCTTGCCCGTGGACGTAGGTCGGATCCCAAAATCCGCCGAACCACGTTAAATCACCTTGTCTGATTGGCGTATTTTCTTGTTTTCCGCTAAATTTGCCTTTGGTCCCCCATAACCAAACAAATTCACAGTTGGAGGAGGATTTCCTCGGGAGTGATATCCCATATTACCCTGAGACCAAAATCCACCGTCAACAGTTGGCGCCGTCTGTGGGGAATTTCACAAAAAGCAGTTCACGTGATAAGACAAATGGCGGAGGACGGAAATCACCAACCAGGAGGTCCGGCAATAGACTGGATGAAAAGAATGGAAGATGGGATGAGGACTATGATGGATCGACTAGAAAGAATGGAAGGAATAGACAACGAGAGAACTGAAACCGAGGCCGGACAAAGGAGAGAAAAAGGGAAAAGAGTAGTAGATGTAAGTGAAGACGAGGGACCCAGAAAGAGAGGCCCCTATGGGATAAGATCTGCGGTGGTAGGAAGATCAGAAGACACGTGGGAAGAAGAAGAGGAGGAACAATCGCCCGACCCCTCCTCCGACAGTTTTTACAACTCCAAGAGGAAGGATAGAAAGTATAACGAGGACGTACAGGAGACCTCTGAGTTTAAAGAACGCCACTCCCGAGGCGACAGGCGAACAGAAGAACACAGAAGGCGGCACGGGGGCACAACCCGCGAAATAAAATCTTGGTTGAAAAAAGAGATGACCAGATGGGGAGAAAGCCTGAAGATCGGGGCGGGAGACACCCGAGACGAGGAAGAGGGGTCTCCCCTTACGGAAGAAATAAAGGCAGCACAGTTTCCGAAACGATTTAGCATGCCGACCATGGCACCATACAAAGGCCACTCCGACCCAAAATCCCACATTGAAAACTTTGTCCTCCTGATGGAAGTACAGGGAGTAACGGGCGACGCCATATGCAAAGTATTTCCCTTAACTTTAGGGGGACCTGCCATCCTATGGTATAGAAGTTTGGCCCCGAGGAGCATTCAGAGCTTCTCCCAACTTAAGAAGTCGTTTATCCGACATTTCAAAGGAGCCTGCACCCCTAAAAAAACAATAGGAGAACTAAGGCTCATGAAGCAAGGAGACGACGAAACACTGAAAAGCTTCATTGAAAGGTATCACAACACTGTACTCGAGGTCGGAGGGTACGAATCCCAGGAAGCCCTGGAAAGTCTGAAAGGGGCCCTAAGAGTCGGGAAATTGTGGACCCACTTGAGGATCCACGAGACACCAGACTACGCTGCCGCACTAGAGGTGGCCAGGAAGTACGTTCTACTAGAAAGCGAGGAGAAGGTATCCCGGAGAGGAACAACCGCCAGAGAAAGGGTAACCAGGAGAGAAGACCATCGGCGACCGGAGAGAGAATTCCGGAAGTTCAATCCAAGACCCAGAGAGTTCAAACCGATGGCACAAAAGGATCAAGGCAAGGGCCCGCAACTCAAGTGAACCATGTGGTCCGAGAGGAGCGTATATTCCCCTAAGCAAGCCGCCAAGGAAATCATCATGGAGATACGGGAGAAAGGTCTCTTAATAGAGCCCGACCTCAGGAGGTTCCCCCCAGACAGAAAAAAAACAAAAAATCCTACTGCCTGCACCACAATCTAAAAGGACACACAACCGATGAATGCAAGGACCTGCGGGAACAAATGGAGGACCTGGCCCGGAACGGGTACCTGAACAATTACATAGACCACGAGATCATGACCGCCAGACAAAGGGCAAGGAATCGAGAGGTGAACGTCATCGCGGGAGGGGCAACGCTGGCCGGGGACTCTAACCGGTCGAGGAAAAATTATAGCCGAGCACGGGGGACAGAGGTGCTAAAAACAGAAAAAATCCCAAACACCCGAGGAAGTCGGTCGACACCCATCATGTTCACCGATGAAGACGCTCAGGGGGTGAGTTTCCCCCATGACGACGCACTAATAATCAAAGCAACAATCGGCGGCACAGAAGTGGACAGGATCTTGGTGGACCCCGGGAGCGCAGTAGACATAATTTCCAAAGAAACTTTGGAGAGCCTGGGGGTAGAATGCACAGCTCTAACCAAAGACATCACCCCCCTGTACGGTTTCGGGGGATCAACAGTCATCCCGCTGGGAAGAATTCAACTAGCAATGACGATCGGAGCCGCCCCCAAAACCCGAACAATCATGATAAACTTCACTGTAGTAGACTGCATGAGCAGTTATCAAGTCATTGTCGGCCGCCCCTTCATGATGAGAACCAAGGCTGCAATGTCCTGTTATTACTTGAAATTGAAATTCCCCACACGGGAAGGGATCGGGATCATATGCGGAAGCCAGAAGGTAGCCCGCAGCTGTTTTGCCACTTACTCACGAGAGACCCTCTGCGTGGAAAAAAGCACCAAGAAGAGACAGAGGGACGAGGACGACGAGAACACGAGGGAAGACCCTGCTCCTCGGCCCGATGGAGCTGCACGGCTCGGAGCAGCCGAAGAATTAGAAGAAGTAAAGCTATTCGGACCAAAGAAAAACATAAAAATAGGGGAAGTTTAGACCAGGCCCTAAGAAAAGACTTGTTGGAATGTCTGCAAGGGTACCCCGACGTTTTTGCATGGGGACACGATGACATGCCCGGAATCGACCCAAAATTCGTAAGCCATCGCTTAGCAGTGAACCCATTACACAAACCAGTAAAGCAGAAGAGGAGAATATTCAACCAGGAGCGGTGCGGAGCAGTAGCAACCGAGGTGGAAAAATTGCTGAAAGCCGGTTTCATCCGGGAAGTAAAATACCCAGAGTGGGTGTCCAACATAGTACTGGTGAAAAAATCTAACGGAAAATGGAGAATGTGCGTAGATTTCACCGACCTCAACAAAGCATGTCCAAAAGACAGCTTCCCCCTCCCAAATATAGACCAACTGGTTGATACAACAGCCTGCCAAGGGCTGCTAAGCTTCATGGACGCTTTCTCGGGATACAATCAAGTCAAGATGCACCCTGCGGACGAGGAGAAGACCACATTCATCACTGACCAAGGGCTGTACTGTTATAAAGTAATGCCTTTCGGGTTAAAGAATGCAGGGGCAACTTTCCAGAGATTGGTGAACAAAATCTTCAAACCGCTCATCGGCACAACCATGCTGGTATATGTCGACGACATGATAACTATGTCCGAAAAACCAAGAGACCATGTGGCCGACCTGAAGAAAACTTTCGAACTCCTGAGGAAACACAGTTTAAAGCTCAATCCGGAGAAGTGTGCATTCGGGGTAGCCTCGGAAAATTTCTGGGCTACATGGTAAGTTCACGAGGCATTGAGGCAAACCCGCAAAAGATACAAGCCGTGCTAGACCTGAAATCACCCCGGACAGTTAAGGAAGTACAAAGCCTCACAGGAAGAATCGCCGCACTCAACCGATTCATCTCACGAGCAACCGACAAGTGCCATCCTTTCTTCAAAATCATCAAAAAAGCTCAAAAAGGGGTCGACTGGACACCCGAGTGTGAAGAGGCCTTCCAGCACCTGAAACAATACCTGGCACAACCCCCTCTCTTAGCCAAACCCCTCCCAGGGGAGACACTATATCTATACTTGGCCGTCTCAAAGCACGCAGTAAGCTCGGCACTAGTACAAGAGACCGACCATGTCCAGAAACCGGTTTACTACATCAGTAAAGCCCTGCTGGACGCAGAAACACGATACCCCACACACGAACTCATTGCCCTATCCCTAATCACTGCGGCCCGAAAGTTACGACCCTACTTTCAAGCCCATCCTATCAAAGTATACACGGATTATCCCCTGAGACAAATCTTGCAAAAACCTGAGGCCTCAGGGAGACTAATGAAGTGGTCGGTAGAAATAAGCGAGCATGACATCTCCTACCTCCCGAGAACAGCGATAAAAGGGCAGGCCTTAGCAGACTTCATAGCAGAGCTCACAGAACCACAGGTCCTGGCCGTGGAGGAAAGCAGTTGGGAAATGTCTGTGGACGGGTCCGCAAGCTCGCACGGATACGGAGCAGGGGTAGCACTAAAAAGTAAGAAGGGAGAAGAAATACTGCTCGCCCTCAAATTCGCCTTCAAAACTACAAACAATGAAGCAGAGTACGAGGCGATACTGGCCGGACTAAGGCTGTGTACGGTAGTAGGAGTCCATGATGTAGTGATCAGGAGTGACTCCCAGCTAGCAATACAACAGCTAAAAGGAGATTTTCAAGCCAGAGAACCAGCCATGGTAGCTTACTTAGCCGAAGTAAAGAAGTGGGTGGAAAAAGTGGGAAACGTACTCTTCAAACAGGTCGGACGGGAAGACAACTGCGAAGCAGATTCCCTGGCCAGGCTTGCCTCTTCAATGAAAACAGAAAACCCCAGGGTAATCCCTCTTATATACCTCCAAGAAAGAAGCATAGGGGAGACAGAGGTGGACGTACTAGAAGAAGAAAGCAAAGATTCATGGATGCAGCCGATCAGGAGATATCTGGAAACAGGAGAAACCCCTAAAGATAAAAAGGAGGCCAGGAAGCTGAAGTTCAAGAGCACCAAGTTTTCCCTGATTGAAGGAGTACTCTACCGGAGAGGATACACCGTACCCCTCCTAAGATGTTTAGCACCAGAAGAGGCAGACTACGTACTCAGGGAGATTCACGCAGGCATCTGCGGGAGCCATGCCGGGGGAAGATCGATCGCCTTCAAAGCCTTAAGGCAAGGGTTTTACTGGCCAACCATGCACCAGGATGGCGTGAGGGTGGCGCGGAAATGCGAAGGTTGCCAGAAGCATGCCAACCTCTACCATCAGCCGGCAGAGCAGCTAACCACCATATCCAGCCCCTGGCCCTTCGCACAGTGGGGACTAGACATCATAGGGCCGATGCCGAAAGGACGAGGCCAGGCAAAATATGCAATCGTGGCCATAGACTACTTTACCAAATGGGTAGAAGCAGAGCCCTTGTCCACCATCTCAGAAAAAAAGGCCACAGAGTTCCTGAAAAGAAATATAATCTGTCGGTTCGGAATCCCCCAAGCGATCATCACCGACAACGGAAAGCAGTTCGACAGCAGGGGATTCAGGAAACTTTGTGAAGACCTCCAGATAACCTTGAAATTCGCCTCGCCGGCCCATCCCAAGTCGAACGGGCAGGTTGAAGCCACCAATAAAATCATCAAGTCAAACCTGAAAGCTCGGCTCGGATCAAGCAAAAGCCTATGGGTGGAGGAGCTACCGGAGGTACTGTGGGCACACCGAACGACCTTCAAGGACTCAACAGGGGAGACACCCTTCTCCCTATCATACGGATGTGAGGCCGTCATCCCGGCAGAGATCGGAATATCAACTCACCGGGTCCGCCACTTTGAAAACGAATGGAACAAAGAACTTATCAAAAATCACCTCGACCTGATCGAAGAAAGAAGAGAACAGTCAGCAGTAAGAGCAGCCATCTACCAACAGAGGATGGCCCGATTCTACAATAAGAGAGTTCGGACCCGCTCCTTCCTGCCAGGTGATCTAGTGCTAAGAAAAGTGACTCTGAACACCCGACGACCAGAAGAAGGTTCGTTAGGTGCCAAGTGGGAAGGACCTTACAAAATCATTGAGATGGTAAGACCAGGGGCCTACATCCTGGGGCGTCTGGACGGCACGAGGTTGAAGAAACCATGGAACGCCGAGATGTTAAGAAAGTACTTCCCATGAAGATCAACTTCCCTTTCTTCCATTTTCTTTCTTTTCTACAGAAACCGGGCAGAACAACGAACCGGAACAACTGTTGTAAAGAGGGCAGCACGCCCCCAAGCATGAATAAAAATTCATTTTCTGGCAAAACCCTTTAAAAAAAAAAAAAAAAAAAAAAAAACCACCACCAAATCCATCTTTGGACTGGGGACGTAACATTCCCCCAGTGCCAAGTGATTCTTGCAGCTCGGGGTCGGGCGATGTCCCACCGAGTCTGTCTTTGGACTGGGGACGTAACATTCCCCCAGTGCCAAGTGATTCTTGCAGCTCGGGGTCGGGCGATGTCCCACCGAGTCTGTCTTTGGACTGGGGACGTAACATTCCCCCAGTGCCAAGTGATTCTTGCAGCTCGGGGTCGGGCGATGTCCCACCGAGTCTGTCTTTGGACTGGGGACGTAACATTCCCCCAGTGCCAAGTGATTCTTGCAGCTCGGGGTCGGGCGATGTCCCACCGAGTCTGTCTTTGGACTGGGGACGTAACATTCCCCCAGTGCCAAGTGATTCTTGCAGCTCGGGGTCGGGCGATGTCCCACCGAGTCTGTCTTTGGACTGGGGACGTAACATTCCCCCAGTGCCAAGTGATTCTTGCAGCTCGGGGTCGGGCGATGTCCCACCGAGTCTGTCTTTGGACTGGGGACGTAACATTCCCCCAGTGCCAAGTGATTCTTGCAGCTCGGGGTCGGGCGATGTCCCACCGAGTCTGTCTTTGGACTGGGGACGTAACATTCCCCCAGTGCCAAGTGATTCTTGCAGCTCGGGGACGTAACATTCCCCCGGAGCCTGTCTTTGGACTGGGGACGTAACATTCCCCCAGTGCCAAGTGATTCTTACATCCCGGGGACGTAACATTCCCCCGGGGCCTGCCATTTGACTGGGGACGTAACATTCCCCCAGTACCAAGTAACTCTTACAGCTCGGGGACGTAACATTCCCCCGGAGCCTGCCATTGGACTGGGGACGTAACATTCCCCCAGTGCCAAGTGATTCTTTCAGCCGGGGACGTAACATTCCCCCGGAGTCTACCTTG